>JACYXH010000373.1:1508057-1681665 GCA_026745465.1 Lota lota
GCAGGTTCGAATCATGCTCGCAGCGTCCCATTTCAAAAGTGCTCATTGGTTTGTGTCATATAACTTTGTATGTGTTTTGGTTTAAATTTGACCATCCTCTATGAAGAAGTTAAAACACAAGTTTTACTGTGTACTTAGGACCTTCTTTGATTGCTGCATGTCAATCGGGAATCTTTTGAAAATAAAATCCTATTTTACACCACAATATGAAACTGTTATGGAGCAGTGGTTAAGGCATTAGACTCAAAACTCACTGAGAAATGAGAAAGATCAAATCCTTCACACAGCCTTGTCTGCTGAGATTTTTGACTAGACCACCCTAAAAAGAAGCCTTCGTAATTGTCAAAGTCCAAAGGCTATTCCATCTTGACCAACCGATATTCCCTTTGTTTCATGTACAAAGTGTTAAGGATTTGAACTAGGACCCAAACGCAAGACACGAAGACCAAAAGGGAGCAGGTTGAAAAGGGATTTATTTTCAGAGGTACAGGCAAGGGCAAGGCAGGCGGAGAATCAAGCAGGCAGGGGACGTTAGCAGGTGGGCGGCAGCAGGCAGAGAGAAGTAGTCAGGCGGATGGTCGGGCAGGCAGGCAGGAACTAGGAACAGGACTGGGGAGCGGGAACGAGGAACAGGAACGGGAGCAGAACCCGTAATACTAAACAGGAACGGGAGTGGAACCCGAAACAGGAACAGGAACGGGAGTGGGACCCGAAACAGGAACAGGAACGGGAGTGGGACCCGAAACAGGAACAGGAACGGGAGCAGGAACGGGAGCAGAACCCGTAACGGGAACAAGAAGTCTAAAAGGCGGGGTCGTAGTTACTGCGTGAGCTAACTAACGAACTAGCACTGGCTCTGTGGGGAGCCAGTGCTTAAATACCGTGTTGGGTGATTGCTTATTGCTGACAGGAGTGGAGAGCGGAGTGCACGTGGTTAATTGGATGACGGGGAGGTAAACAAAGGAGCACATGGTGTAGTGGCACCGGCTGCCACTAGGTGGTGGCAGAGGGTGTCGTGACACAAAGGTGTTATGATGTCCGAGAAGTAATACTTTTGGATTCAAAATCCAATGGTTTCTATCAGCGCCAGCTCAAATTCTGCCAAAGGCATCTCATTACAAACAACCTTTATGGAGTGCTTGAAACAGATGTTTCAGTCTGTATTAAGGGTCTTTTTTATTAAACGCATGCCCCTTGGGACTCTGTTTGAAAATATTGCCATTGTATTACTTAGGTAAGGAGCTGTGATGGCTGAGTGGTTAAGGCGTTGTCTTAACTTGATCCAGAATTTCCTGACAACGTTTCCTGAATGTGGCCAAATAAAGGGTCTGGGAGGACTCTGACATGTTTTTCAATGAATGCTACCAAATCCTTAAACAAAGCTCTGCGGTTGGATCTTTCCAGAATGTCATGTGCAACAGTTCTCCTTCGCTCTCTTAACCTAAATGGCAACTTGAGCATCACTGCTCTCATGTTGCTTGTCATATCCAACTCTTGCATGTACTGTAACTTCTCCATGACATAACAACATGAACGCAGGAACAGAGAGTAGGCTTGTAATGCATGCACATCTTCTGGTTTTATTGATTGCCAAGCCAAAGCCTTTTCCATGTATGCAGCAGCAATTTTATATTCATTTCCAAAATGTTCATGCAACAACCTTTTTGCATGAGCATAACCTTCCGCAGGTTCAGCATGTTGGCAACTACGAACCAGCTCCCTTGGCTGCCCTCTAGCAAACTGCTCCAGGGAATATAAGCAGTCAGCAATGCTGACATTTTCCTCCATACCTTGTACGAATGCTCTTTTAAATTAGATATATTGAAGAGGATCTCCATCAAATAGAGGAATATCTCTGGCAAGCAATACCATTAAACGATGCTGTTGAACAAGGGTATTTGTAATTTCATTTTGCCTTTGCATAATGGTGCAAATATCTCCAAGATGTTTGTCCTCCACTGGTTGAGCTTTGAAAATATATGGCAGATTTTCCTTCTCTAGCTGCAGGTTACACCGAGTAGGATGCTTTTTATTTGCTGGCTGAGCGTGAAGCCAAGAGGGTTGTAACTGTTGATCCGTGTAACTGTACTGTTGTGAATTGTGAGGATTAACCCGGTTTTGTGGTTCAGTCCAGTCTTTTGGTTGAGTTGTTTGTTGCAAAATTGCCTCGTGTGGCTCCTTAACATTTGGTGTTGGGTTAGTTGCTGGCAATGACCAATCTTTACTTGATAGTGGTTTGTTCTGCTTAACTGACTGGTGCTCCTCTGCCATTGCATTCAGCTCACCTGCTTCTTTTCTTTGTGCCTTTTTCAGGTAGGAATTCATAGCGTTTGATGATGTCCATGAAACACTTTGAACGTCTGCGGCCTGCAAAACTGCTAATTTAGCAGTGGATGTTTCTAGCAAAGTTTCCAGCTCCAGCTGTTCCCTTTGCCTTTTTAGCTTTGGCTGTTGCTCTTCCAAAATCTGTATTTTCTTTAAAGCTTCCATGCGAACGAGCAGTGCAGCTCTACCTGCCTCTTCATTGACTTTGGCAGAGGAAGCAGTGCTTGTTTTTCCACTAGACACACTCTTTTTGCTTGTGTGCTTGCTTATTTTATCATCATCACCAACTAAATCATTATTGTCAACCTTATTTCCATTTTGTTCAGAACTTGTTAACCACATTTTCACAGTGGAAACAATATCATTATTAAATAACGTTTTTGCTTTGAACCATATGTTATGCCTTTCCCTTTCATCATCAGGTAGCAAACCCATTAAAGAAACATGAACACATTTTGTTTCAACACACACATTTACCAGATAATTAAGAGCACATTTGACCTCTGATTTATTATCACCTTCTTGTTGAAGCTCTTGTAGCTTTTTCCTCAAATTACTAGCCTTATTTAGCATAGCTTTCCTGTCACTCTGTAACCTTTCCAACCTTTCAATATGTGCTTTAGCCGTTCATTTCACAACACGTTTTTCCCTTTTTTCTCCTTGTGTTTCACAGTCATTAGCGATAATGTTCATTTCTGCTGATTGCGCAATAGCCACGGGCCTGTCCACAATTTCACGCGTATCATTGTTCAGTTCAATCTAGTAGTTCGGAAAGTAAATTGTAATTTGTCCTTAACCACCAATGAATTGGATTTATGACTAGTGTGCACACAAACAAAAATGGCCATTGATAGTGTAGCGCTACTCATACCTCGCGTTCGAGCCCTGCCAACCCCTGTGAACGACTACGCTGTCCGGTATTTGAAGTGCAGCTCCTTTCCTGGTGCAGTTGAATGGGATCTTGATCCGATGGTTAAAACGTGGTACGCACCGCTACACAGTACGCCACCCGCCGCCCGGCCTCTCGCTGATCAGCTGGATCCTACATCTGACTCTGTGAAAAGATGTCAATTTCCAGCCGCTTCCGACATCTAACGACGCCGAGATGAAACTCCTCCAGTTTCCATTGCTTGAGCAAAGTATTAGACATTTGTAATGGCTAAGCCTACAAACTTAAAGCCACTTGGGGGCTGCTATAAGGACTTAAAACAAACCAACAAATAAACAGTCTATGGCTAGTGAACTAGCTGACGCGCTCTCCTCGATCTTACACTACTCAGTAGCCTACTGTGGAAATCACTGACTCCATTAGTCATCGTTGGGTTTTGATTGTGGTTTATTGATTATAAAGTTCTTCACTTAAATGTGCCTGAAACCATGTCTCCATTATCAAACATTCGTGATCCCATGAGCGTTGCGCACTGTAGCGAGTTTATGCGGTCAAAAACTGTCCTTAATAGCACACCCTCGTTACCTGTTGCAAGGTTCCTACATATATAGGATTCACACATGCCTATCAGTGCCACCAGTGGACAATTTGTGTCCTACACCCAAAACAACAAAGATGGCTCTTACACTTGTATTAAAATGTACACCAGTTAATATTGATGCAGAGTTGCAGGTACTGCTGGGATTTGAACCCAGGATCTCCTGTTTACTAGACAGGCACTTTACCAACTAAGCCACAGCACCACTTTGGTGGTTAAGCTTCACCGAATTCTTGAGAGAACAGCAAACAAAGGCTGCACTATTCTGTGGCTGTGTGAAAAGAGAAACCAGATTGTCATCTTATGCCAATGCTATTGCGGGAGTATGTTACACCACACCCTGAACTGCAAGCATTTCAACACAGGATCTCCTGTGTTGGATCTTTTTCAGTCTTTTATGAATATTACCAAAGACTTGTTCATGAAAGATGTTTATTCAAGAAACACCTGTGTAAGATTTGAAAGGAGACCCATAAAGCCATCTGGAATACTGTTTGAATATATGCAACACTGCACAATTACACACAGAACGCTTAGACTGTGGCCAAAGACTAGAACGCCCAATGTGGGGCTCGAACCCACGACCCTGAGATTAAGAGTCTCATGCTCTACCGACTGAGCTAACCGGGCATGAAGACCTGTTCATCCCTGAGAATTATAAATCAAAATTGGCGAAGACAAAGAAAGTTCCTGAACTTTACCAAGAATGCTTTGTATGCCATATAATATGGGCATTGCCCTGGTTCCTTGCAATGTTGTAAACTTTGATTTGAAACCAGAACCTTTAAATTCATCTTTGTTCTATGATTTTGATCAGTTAAGGACTATGAAATGCAATGGAAACATTGCATTTAATGTGGCAAAGTTTCACACTGTCCTTGTGGAACCCTAACCTTCAAACCATAAGATTATCCTGGGCTACAGCTACTTACTATTTCGCAGAGGCAACATCGTAGTTAGTTAGGTACAACTGAGACATGATGTTTGCTGGTTGAAAACTTAACCCAATACCCCGCAAGGATGACTTGAAAAGTGTCAACCATGGCAATTTTTGCCAGTCTCCAAGGGGACTTGTAAAGCGGTCAAAAACACAATCATGTAATTGCATAAAGTGAAACCAAACTGTTTAAGCCCATTGCTGCATTGCCCCACTCACCCAAGAGCGGACAACACATTGCTTTGACCTAGCGGACGTATAGTTGATGTCAGAGGAAATCAATTGCATTGATACTTTGCAGGTGTACAACCACTAGCAAAGTTACCAGTAAGACAATATGTTTTTTGGTGCTGCAAGTGAAGCTTGTATTAAAATGTACACCAGTTAAAAATTATGCAGAATTGCAGATACTGCTGGGATTCGAACACATGATCTCCTGTTTACTAGACAGGCACTTTACCAACTAAGCCACAGCACCACTTTGGTGGTAAAGCTTCACCGAATTCTTGAGAGAACAGCAAACAAAGGCTGCACTATTCTGTGGCTGTGTGAAAATAGAAACAAGATTGTCATCTTATGCCAATGCTATTGTGGGAGTATGTTACACCACACCCTGAACTGCTAGCATTTCAACACAGGATCTCCTGTTTACTGGACTTAGATTTGGCCAGGCTTGATCTTCTTCAGTATTTTATGAATATTACCAAAGACTTGTTCATGAAATATGTTTATTCAAGAAACACATATGTGTACCATTTGAAAGGAAAGCTTGGGAAGGGGAAGAAGGGGGAAGAAGTGTCATGTTCCTGCTTTTATTCTGTGTTTCTGTCTGTTCATTTCACTTCCTGTTTTATTTTGAAATGTATCCGCTTCCTCAGTCCCCAGGCTTAAATACACACGAGTCCCATTTACCTGTGCCACATTGTAATCGTTCGTTTGTTTCTCACTTCAGCGTTATTCCCAGTGCTTGTTTTTTCCCAGTGTTTCTAGACAATTCCTAGTGCTTGTTTTTCCCCAGTGTTACCAGACAATTGTTTTACTCCTGACGACGATATTTACCTGCTATTTTTGTTCCTTTGCCTGCCTTTGTTCTTTGAACAATGAAATTCTCGTACCTGTTATTCCCTGTCCGAGTCGTGCATTTGAGTCCGCCATTGCAACGTGACAAGAAGGGGGGAAGAAGAAAAAGGAGGAAAAAGGGAAGGGAGAGAGAGGAATTTAGGTTTCTTAAAAATGTTCCACCTATTCAATTGTTTTTATTCATTAGAATTAATAAAAAAAATAATGAAAAAGCTTTTGTTAGCCAGTTTTGTATGGGGTTTGGAATTGGATCACAATGTCACCGGTTCAAGACTGACCAGTGACAAACAAAATTAAAAAAATGTCCACTCTTTAGCACGCTATTTGTATAGTTATTACTTGTATTGTGAAGTGTTGGCTCTATTTAGCTTCAGCCTCCACCTTCACAAAAGTGTTTTATGTATAAAACACTGATATTTGTCATTTAAATGATCTAATTAAATCCAAGGTAAGCTACGGTTTGTTAAACCACTAATGTTGCATGGCAGAAAAAAGACTGACATCTAAAATGTTCAGTTAAAAAAGAACAGTCAATAATATATATATATATATATATATATATATATATATATATATATATATATATATATATATATATATATATATATATATATATATATATATATGTGTACATGCTCAAAAATATATATTATAGTATGTTGCTTTCTTTAGGGGAGCGGATCTGACTGCATAACAAAATGTTTAGAAAGATTTGACCAGCAAATAAAACTCACATCAAAGATTTGTTAAAATATATAAACATGTTTATTTAGAATTAGTTAATATGTCTTCTTGTTCCTCATCTCCTCCAATCACAGCTCCTTGGTCAGGGATTCAGAGGAGGGGCAGTAAATTGTCCCCTTGCGCCGGCTGAGCCTTGGTGATTCTGCTGTCCACCAGAGAATCTGAGATGCTGGGCACACCCTCTTTCCGAAGCTCCTCCCTCTTGGCATTGCGCAAAAGGGCCACATCTGCAGGGTCCCACTCCAATAGGCAGACGGAGAGCGTGGCCATGAAGACGGGGGGGGTACAGGGCGCGGGCGTCGGTCGTGCATCCAGCCGCGAGCCACCGAAGGAAGTGCCAGATGTCCAGCCGGATAACGAGGTCCGGCCACCCACTGAACCTGGCCATCAGCTTGGTCTCCCTAAGCGCCTCCCCGCAGCAGCCACAGTCCACATAGAGGAGAAGAGGGGGAGCTATGCCCGCCTCGCTGTAGCACCCGATGAGACCCGACACCATCCGGTCCAGACCAGGTCCCTCCTGGACCGTCAGGACGCTGATCAGGACCTGCCCCACCTCATTGCTGATAGAGGTCACCCATAGTGCGGTCCCCTTGGCTGCTCCAGCCAGCTTTTTGGTCATCTAGAATTAGACAGAACAAAACTAATTCAAAGTGCTTTCAAAATAATAATAAAAATTAGAATATGATTAAATAGAAACAAAATATATACCCAAAAATACATTTAGGAATAAACGTAAAATAGGCATTCACACACGCTAAACCCATTTAATGGCTACTTAACCTGTTGGTGGTGGTGTACTTCCCGTACATGGTCAGGATCCACCTGCTGGTCGGGACTGCCACAGGCTCGGGGGGCTCCTGGCAGACCACAGGGAAGAGAATCGGTCTGTCCACAGTCGGCACACACCTCCAGGTAGCTGCAGCCACTGCTCGGCATGGTTCTCCCGCAGCTGTTTGGCCAGGCGTGTGGAGCTGTTGCCGAGGGTCCTGTCCCGTAGCATCGTGATGACGCTGATGTCACACTCATACCTTTGTGGACAAGGGGCATATTTGTCTCCAATTATATTATTATAATAATTGCTATATATTTGCGTTCATGTGTTGACTAGAACTCACTTGCATGTGAGGATGAATCGGAACTCCCCAAGGAGAGGCAGGCTCAGCTGGTTCAGGATGGTCTTGCTCGTGGACAGGTAGTTGGTTATGCAACCGGCGGAGTTGCACCTGAGGGTCTCCGTCACCATCAGGTAGCTGCCTCTTACACTTTGGGCAGGACACCCTCACCTTCCACAGGTGGTAGGGCATCCACACCAGGAGCCGGTGCGCGAAAAGCCGCTCTGGTAATGGGGCCTGGTTATAAACCAGGGCTGGCACCGGTGGAGCTTGACGTCCGGGCGCAGCCGCTGGTTCCTCCACAGCGTGGACGCAATCCAGCGCTGGTTTTGCTGGGGAATTGTCTGTTTCATTTTTGCCGGCAACCAAAAGTGATCTAGAGCCGGACCCAGAAATGAAGCAGTACAAGGGGGGGCAGGGACTGGACCAGGAGGACCAGGGACGGGACCAGGAGGAGCAGGGACGGGACCAGGAGGAGCAGGCACGGGACCAGGAGGAGCAAGACTCCTATTTGACGCAACCTACAGAAAACAAATGAAAAATACAATAAAACATCTATCTGCGCTTTATCAAACCGAAAATCAAACAAGAATAGTCTTAATAAAATAGTGTAAAAAAGAACACAATACACACCAATACCATACAAGTTAATAAAAGGAAACCACCAACTCATCGTTAACAATGTCTCTGGCGTGCACCATTGCTCCCTTTCACTCGAATGCCAGTCCATTAATCTCGAAGTGCCCACCTCGTCTCAAATCGTGATCTCGAAGCTCCTGCCCCCCTTTCACTCTTCATCCCCATCATCACACCTCCATACACTTTCTTAAGCTCCCTCAGTGCATCCATCACTGACGTCGCTCCCTTTACCCTCCACCGTCCACCGTCAGTTCTTCCCCATCCATCTCTCTCACAACACCCCGTGCCTCACTGTTTCCTCTTCTCTCACCGTGCGCGTGCGTTACGCCGCCGCCGTCGTCGTTCGTTCCGATCTCGTTCACTAGTTTGTCTGTCCGTCTCGATTCTCCTCTCCGTTCCTTCACTCCGTTCGTCCGTCGTCGTTTTCTCCATTCCAAAATCAGCAGGCATGCTGTCCTTCCTCGACATTCACCTCTCCCTACAAACAAGTGAACCCCAAGGGAAACAACACGGAAATACACACGGACTGGTAGACAAACGAAATACTAAACGGTATAACGAAAAAAACACGAAATAACAAAGAGAACAATATTCAAACAATCGCTCTCCACCTGCTCTCTCAACGAAAATTTTGATAGTGATTTTGCTTGTCCTTAGCCATCCTCAAAACTTTTGTCAGAAGTGGGATTTGAATCCAAGCCTCCAGTGGAGACTGCACCCTTAACGCAGCGCCTTAGACCACTCGGCCATCCTGACACATTATTGGAAATGTACCACTGTGTATCGTTGCGTGTATTTCGTTAAACTTGTCATGAAATTAAAGACTGCTTCTTGCTCACAGACACTAACTGCTCCTAAAATAGCACAACATTTTATGTGTTGGGTAAGGATCAAATACTCCCCGTTGGGAGTTTAAACCATTAAACCACGGTCTTCCACATGACAGGCAGGTATGCTGACCACCATACTAACAAGCTTTGACAATACCTCTATATGAGTAAGCGCATTGCCGTCTGTAAATGTGTGTCAGACAAATTCAATTCTGGGATCCCAAATTCTTGAGAAAGCAAGCATTGATAACGAGGAGCCGTGGGGTCCCAGTATTCTTTGACCTGAGTTAATACTTTGAGTCCTGCAGGTGTAAATGTGTGTTGCACAAATTGAGTGAGCCAAAATGCAGCACCAATCAAGCATTGGTGGTTCAGTGGTAGAATTCTGACCCGCAATGCGGGAGGCCAGTGTTCGATTCCCGGCCAATGCAGGGAATGTTTTAGATCAGTTCTGAACCGGAACTTAAACACTGTGTGTGATGGGACCTCTTTCTATACATCTTGCTGATGAGTGCGAACTAAAGTTCGATGGGCTGTTGATATCTAAAGGTCAATAGTGTTTTTGCATGTCCTTAGTCGTTCTCAAAACTTCTGTCAGAAGTGGGATTTGAACCCACGCCTCCATAGGAGACTGCGACCTTAACCTGAACATTTGCGTTCTGTTACTGTTCAAAGGACTGATGGATCTGATTGCTAGTGTTGTCATGTCCAAGTATTGGCAATTCTTAAAATGAATTCAATAGTGCTCATTCGAATATGTCAAGGAAACGATGAACAATAGTGGTTTTGCGGTTTCATTTTACCACCCTCTGTGAAGATGTTAAACTGATGTTTTACTGTGAATTTAGGACCTTCTATGTTAACCGCTTGTTATCTGGGATGCTTTTCCAATACAATTCCATTGTATTTCAAGAGGAGTAGCTGTGATGCTTTGGCTGAGAGGTTAAGGCGTTGGACTTGAAATCCATCGGGTTTTACCCACGCAGGTTCGAATCCTGCTCTCAGCGTCCCATTTCAAAGGAATCCAAAGGTGCACATTGGATTATGTCAGAATTTAGAGTGTGTTTTGGTTTAAATTTGATCATCCTCTATGAAAGAAGTTAAAACACATGTTTTACTGTGTACTTAGGACCTTCTTTGATTGCTGCATGTCAATTGGGAATATTTTGCAAATGGAATCCCATTTTACACCAAAATATGAAACTGTTCTGGAGCAGTGGTTATGGCATTAGACTCAAAACTCCCTGGGAACTGAGAAAGCTCAAATCCTTCACACCTCCTTGTCTGCTGAGATTGTTGACTAGACCACACAAAAAACAAGCCTTAGAAATTGTCAAAGTCCAAATGCTAATCCATCTTGACTAACATATATTCCCTTTGTTACATGTACAAAGGTGTTAAGTTGTCTGAGAGGTAATACTTTTGGATTCAAAATCCAATGGTTTCCATCAGCGCCAGTTCAAATTCTGCCAAAGGCATCTCATTACAAACAACCTCTATGAAGTGCTTGAAACAGATGTTTCACTCTGTATTGAGGGTATTTTTTATTTAACGAATGTCCCTTGGGACTCTGTGTTAGAAAATAATGCCATTTTAGTATTTAGGTAAGGAGCTGTGATGGCCGAGGGTTTAAGGCGTTGGACTTGAAATCCAATGGGTGATAGGTTCAAGTCCTGCTCACAGTGATTGGTGCTTAACGGTTCAATAATACAAAGCAGTACGAATAAGCTACTGCAATATTGTTAAGAGTTAACCAACCAATTCCATTTGTTATTGGTCAAGAGGAGCTGTAAAGGCCAAGAGGTTCGGCTTAATTCAATCCTGTAGAGAGAGATATAATGGATATTTAGTCCATCACCTTAACCGCATGGTCAGGACAACATAGCTTCTCGGCCTGAAGTCTATAAGTTGTTCGACCTGTAACAGATTGCAACGTTTGAAGTGGGGAAAAAATTGTGTGATCTTAATTTGAAATAGTCTTACACCCTTGACAACGGCTTGCTTTGATCACATCTGGGAGATGGCGTTGATTGAATGACAGGCCTCCTTCATTAGAAGCATACGATATACTGATGATATGCATGCCCTCTGTTACTTCTATTGTATATATGTGCAACCAATAGCTGAAGCTTCGCTTAATGATACAAGGGATGAATATGTTATTGACTGGCACTAGGTATCAGATGTTTTATAGAGAACTGGCCTGCCCGCTGATAGAAGCACAGGGCAACTGTTGCCGGCAACATTCATTTCTGTGTAGGGACTCACTAATGATTTTTGAGTCCATTGCCTTCAACACTTGGACATGACAACACTAGTCATCAGATCAGATTACTAAAAGTAGGGGATGTAGCTCAGTGGTAGAGCACATGCTTTGCATGTATGAATCCCCGGGTTCAATCCCCGGCATCTCCAGTCTTTGATGCAACGTCTGCACAGTGATCTTTTTTATCAAAGGTAGTTCAGACAAAGCATACCTTAAATGTTGCAGACTGTTGCTATTTAAACAGCTGACAGACTTCAAGCTAATGCCCACTTGTTGTCGTGGCCGAGTGGTTAAGGCCACAACAACCAGGTTAAGGTCTCCCCGCGCAGGTTCGAATCCTGCCGACGACGGTTAAATTTTAAACTGAACAGCTTTTATCATACCCTTGTGCCAGTCAACACATTCTACAGCATATAGTGCAGTGAGGCTGCATGTATTGCGTGGGTTCAGTCTCTGGCATCTGCTAGATTAGGTCAAAGCATCTATTGTTTATAACAAGATGTTCTCCCAACCTGAACATATGCGTTCTGTTAATGTTCAAAGGACCGATTGATCTGATGACTAGAGTTGTCATGTCCAAGTGTTGAAGTCAATGTAGCTCAGTGGTAGAGTGCATGCTTTGCTTGTATGAGGCCCAGCGTTTAATCCCTGGTATCTCTACAATGTTGTGAAGCAAGGCATAGTACTTTTTATAAAGTAGAAGTAAACTATAATTCAATCATGAAACATTGCAGAATGTGACTCTTTAAACAACCGCTTGACTTCCGAAGAACATTATGTACTGTTGTGGTTAAGGCAAGGGACTACAAGTCCATTGTGCTCTACATCTGCAGATGTGAAATGTAAGATTTATGACAGTAAGGGGATGTAGCCCAGTGGTAGAGCGCATGCTTTGCGTGTATGAGGCCCCGGCATCAATCCCCGGCATCTCCAGTCTTTGATGCAACATTTGCACAATGATCTTTTTATCAAAGGTAGTTCAGACAAAGCATACCTTAAATGTTGCAGACTGTTATTATTAAAACAACTGACAGACTTGAAGCTAATATCAAAATATGCATATGTGTACCATGGTACTGCTGGGAGTTGAACCCAGGGTCTCCTGTTTACAAGACAGGTGCTTTGACCAGCTAAGCCAAAGTACCACTTGCTATGAGTTCTTGAGAAAACAATGAAATAGGTCTTATGTAGCATGACCTGATCATTTATGTTGAAAGATAATAGAACTGCCAGCTACGCCGCAGCACCACTTTCAGTGAAAAATCAATTATTCGACAAATTATTGAGAAGACAACAAAAGAGGTCTGCAATACCTTGAGATACTTCTGTGGATGTGTCATGAGAAAAAAAGGATTGGCTTCTTAAGCAAATGCCATTATTTAATGCTTGTTACACAAAACACTGTACAGCTGGGAATTCAACCCAGGATCTCATGTTTACTAGTCAACCATTTGGTGAGCTTGATCTACTTCTTCAGTCTTGGACAACAATTCATGATGACTCGTTCATTTGAGATGTTCAGTCACGAGATGCATATGTGTACCATTTGAAGGGAGACCCAAAGAGAGACTGTAGGTGTATTAGGCCACTCACCATGTATACAAACATGGTTGGACCCATCTGTATTGAACGCTTGCGCTGCGTATAAAGACAAAGGCTTACAAGGCACAGCCACAGGTGGGGCTCGAACCCACGACCCTGAGATTAAGAGTCTCATGCTCTACCGACTGAGCTAACCAGGCATGTCTTAGGCATCTCCCGAAAACAGAGAATGACAACTGGTTAAGTTTAAATGATTGGTTTAACGTAACCTAGACTGCTTTGTATGCCATATCACTTTGTGTTGATAAGCGAAGGACCATGAAACGGCAATATAAATTTGGCAAAGAATCACACCTTCTGTGTGGCACCAAAACCTTCAAATCCTAACAAACTCTTGAGTCACGCCCAGATATTCTTTTGCAGAGGCGATATCGTAGTCTGTGAAAGACAATTAAGACGTGATTATTGCTGGTTGAAATTTAAACCAAAACCCTGCCAGAATGCCTTGGAAATACTCAGCCATGTAAATTTTTGCCTGTCTCCACAATCACTTGAATAATTGTGAAAAACACAGTCATGTAATGGCATGTAATGAAAGAAAGCTATGTAAGGCAATGGCTGTATTGCACTTTGCTTCCCCCCCAAAGTTCCCCAACCAAGAAGGGAAAACAAATTGCCGCGAATATAGTGGACATACAGTTGGCATTGTAGAAAAGTACATTACATTACAACCACTAGCAAAATTGCCAAAAAAAGAGCAGAAGACAACATACTGCTTAAATTTGAACCCACCATCTTCTGTTAACCAGACAGGCAATTGAACCAGCTATGCCTCAGCACTACTTTCAGTGCAAAACAAATGCTTCGACAAATGATTGAGGAGACAAGGAAAGTGGTCTGCAATACCATGACTTGATTCTTTGGATGTGTGATAAGAGAAAAATAATTGGCGTCTTAAGCAGATGCTAATGTGGGAGCATGTTACACAAAACAATATACTGCTTGGATTTCAAGCCAAGATCTGCTGGAGGCGGAAATGGCGGATGTAGCGGTGGTAGAGACAGCAGTGGTGCTGGAGGCGGAACTGACGGCGGTAGCGGTGGTAGAGACAGCAGTGGTGCTGGAGGCGGAACTGACGGCGGTAGCGGTGGTAGAGACAGCAGTGGTGCTGGAGGCGGAAATGGCGGCGGTGCGGGCATAAGAGACAGCGGCGGAGACGGAGGCGGTGGCAGTGCTGGCAGTGGAGAAATCGGCGGTGGCGGCGGAGGTGGAGCTACTCGACGGAGCGATGGACGACGTAGTCATGCCGGGGGATCCGCAAATCGGGAAAGCGACTGGGCTAGGAGTCGGTGGAGTTGCTGCTGGGGATGGAGGAGCGGTGGAGGACAGCGTGAGAGCCATGATGTCGGAGGGAGAGATAGAAGAAGCCCCAGACTAGGAGCAGAATGAAGCAGTAAAAAGCTGGATGGAAGAAATGGAAATTGAACTAGTGTCGGACACTGATGACACTGTAGATCGAAAAAACAGAACTTTTAAAGAAAAGAAAAGCCAAGAAAGAAAGACAAAAAACAGGAAAAAAGAAAGATGATAGAAAAATGCAGATGCATTTCTAAAAAATCTTTCATTGTATAGTTATGTGTATAATGTTGTTTTATTTTGTGGAGGATGTTTGTTTGTATAGCTTATGAGTTATGTCATGTATGATGTGAATGGTGAGTAGGATTATTTTGGATGTGTATGTGATTGTTGAATGTTATTTTTAACAGAATGAGAATGTAAACATAAATTGATGGTTTTGATAATAAAAAATAAGAAAAAAAGAAAAACACTCTGGACTCTGAATCCAGCAATCAGAGTTTAAATCTTGGTGGAACCTATTTGCACTCTGTAACTTCGGAAGACATCTCTGCTGGCTTTCTCACATCCGTAATTCACTACCCAAATGTTCGACACAGTTCCAAATTCCTGTGTTGCTTAAAAGTAGTCTAGATCCCATTTTTTGTGATTTATTCTTAACTTGGCTGATGGGGTGGCCGAGTGGTTAAGGCGATGGACTGCTAATCCATTGTGCTCTGCACGCGTGGGTTCGAATCCCATCCTCATCGTTTGCACAATTCACACATCACTGTCCTTTTCATGTAGTAAATGTGATGAACCATAGTCATACGGCTGTCCTTTACCCTGCAAAGAAAATCAAGACCCTCACCTAGAAAGAATTAATCGCTGTGGCAATGGTAAGAATATATCGATGCATTGGCCAGGAATCGAACCCGGGTCAACTGCTTGGAAGGCAGTTATGCATACTTTCATCAACGTTGCATACTTTCATCAACGTTGTGTTCCTTTAGGAGCAGTCAGTTTCTGTGAGCAAGAAGCGATCTTTGATGTACATGACAAAAGGAACGAAATTCACGCATTGATGCACTCTTGGACAAATTGTCTTCTGTGTTAGGATGGCCGAGCGGTCTATGGCGCTGTGTTAAGGTCGCAGTCTCCTCTGGAGGTGTGTGTTCAAATCCCACTTCTGACAGAAGTTTTGAGAACGACGCGCTTACTAATGTCGAGGTGTTGTCATTACAACTGGTCCTCGTTAGTATAGTGGTCAGTGTCCCCGCCTGTCACGCGGGAGACCGGGGTTCAATTCCCCGACGAGGATTACATGATATTAAACCACAGTCATCAATGTTGTGTTACTGTAGGAGCAGTCGGTGTCTGTGAGCAAGAAGCTATCTCTGAAATACATGACAAACGCAACAAAACTCATGCAACGATCCACTCCTGGACAAATTCTCTTCTGTGTCAGGATGGCCGAGTGGTCTAAGGCGCTGCGTTCAGGTCGCAGTCTCCTCTGGAGCCGTGGGTTCAAATCCAACTTCTGACAAAGGTTTTGAGGACAGCTAAGGACAAGCCAAATCACTATGGCAATGACATTTAGATATCAAAAGCCCATCAAAGTTTTGTTCGCCCTCATTAGCTAGATGTTCAGAAAGAGCTGACCTCACACACAATGTGTTGAAGTTTGTGGTGGAAAAATTACTTCAGGCCCCATTCCCAGTCGCAATCCACGGGAAAACGTGTCCCTACCACCGAGCATCATATCGAGTGAAGAGAGGACCACGTCCCTGATCTCCGGACGACTGTCACCACCGGGATCCAACGAACTCAAAAACACAACTTACGATGGGCCGTTTTTTTAAGACTACTACAAAACTAATAGAGCATGATGCGGTCGTCCTGTACCAGAGAAAACAGTTGATGAAGATAATGCGGTCGTCCTGTACCAGAGAAGACAGTTGATGAAAAATTTGCGAACCAATTATAAAGAATTGTAATACGGTCGTCCTGTACCAGAGAAGACAGTTGATGAAAAATTTGCGAACCAATTGTAAAATATTGTGATACGGTCGTCCTGTACCAGGGATAACAGTTGATCAAAACGTTTGCGACTATTGAAAAAAAAAAAAATAAATAGCGAAGCATTGACATATTATCCTGAAATGTTTTAATATCATCTTGATAGTGTCCCTCCTGTACTGGAGGAAACAGTAGAGACATTTTAATTTTATTTTACTTTTATTTTTTTACTTTTTATTTTTTATTTTATTTTTTTACTATTTTTTTTTATTAAAAAAAATATATATCTGTGTAACTATTTAAAAGTGATGAAATATTATCCGGACTAATATTATCTCACTAACGTTACTGTTGTGCGGGAAGAAACTACAGAGGATCATTACTAAATATCTATATATATATACAAATAAAGCATGGGTAATAACAATGGTAAGCCGCGAAAGGCTTCAGGGAACATTGAGGAATTTATGGTACAGAAGTACGGACCACATGCGATAGCGCATGTGGAATATTGGTATAAATATTGTGGTTTTCCCCAAGGGGGAAGTTTTTCAGTAAATCAAATCAATAAATTGGATAGTAAATTAGGGGCGGAGAAGGACAAATTACTGAAAAAGAGAACAGTAAAAACCGAGACCTTGGCTATTTTTGAAAGCCAAGCAAAAGCTCTTAAACTTTGGGAAACTGAAGCAGAACTTAGGGAAAGAAAAAGAGCAGGGAAAGAAATTGTGAAGTACGGTGACCCATCCTTTGTTACTGCTCCTACGTTTCTGAAGGTACGCCTGGACCTCGACGTGTGTCCACCATCCACTGCCCAGAACCAGGCCCGACCAGCGCAACCCTCCCCCACCCCAGCCGGAGAACCATCTGGGTCTCTCTACCCTTCCTTGCAGTCCCTTCTACGGTCCGGACGGAAAGGATCACCCTCAGGACACCGAATGATTCTCAGAGACAGAGGCCCAGCCACCGTTTCTGCGCCTCCAGCCTACTCTCCCTTACCAACCACGCCAGGACCCTCTTCAGGACCGCAGCTTCAGGACCCTGATGCTGAACTGACCTACGGCGACTCGCCGGCCTACGCCAGCGCTTTCTCCTCTGGTGACGGAAAAATCATAAAGGCGGAGCTCAGACACAACCTCTCCGTGGCTTCCTCGTCATCACAACAGACTTTACCCATGATCCAGGTGGCGGGAGGTGATGGCAGAGCAATGCTCGTCTACCGACCCTGGCCTGATACCGAGCTGAAGGACGCGATGAGCCACCTGCCAGATATCACTGCGGGTGGAGCGAAATTCTCCGAGGAGTTTACTCTCTTTTGCCACGAGTTCCGACCAACCCTGGTTGAAATATGGCGATTGCTGATGCATAAATTAGGAGCGGCGAATTTTAGCAAAATTAAAGCGGTCCTCCGAGATGACCCCGCGGCTATCATGACACATGTCGAGTGGACAAATGCCGCTAATGACGGCTACATCACCTACATCGGCACTATCAGCACAGCTATAATCGCTGCCTTTCCCCCAAAAGTGGACACGATAGCAATCGAGGCCTGCAAACAAACAGCAGACGAGGGTGTAGAACAATATTACACCCGCCTCCACGCGGTATTCGAACAATACAGCGGCACAGTCGAACCAGGCCCTGGGGACGACCAGAACGAGAGAAGCACGTGGGAATGTCACCTAAGCAAGGCATTTCTGGATGGCCTTCTACCCCCGATCAGGGACAGCATATACGATACGTGAGTCGGGTTTAAAACTGCACGACTTATAAAAATCCGCAAGCACGCCCTCCATGCTGAGACGAAGCTGCGGGATACGGCGACAAAGCTACTAGAAGCTGAGACACAGCGGCGGGCAGCTGAGACGCAGCTACGGGCTATCGAGACGAAACTACGGGAGGAGAAGAACAGTCGAGGAAATACAGCAGCCCGAGACGCAGAACGAATCCAACTCGCCTTGATGCAGATGGTCACAGACTTGGCCCACAATCAGGGAAACCAGCCTAAAGATCAAGACTGGTACCCCCGATATCGGCAGAAGGGGCCACCACGAGGTGTAAATGGTCCACGGAGAGGGGGAAGACGGCCTCACGGCGAAAATACCAGAGGCTATTAAGGACCCGACATGAGAGACCAAGGGTGTTATTACTGTGGAGCCAGCGACCATTGGCTGAGAAACTGCCCACAGTCAAGGAGGAACAAACAGGGAGACGGCTGGGGTAGAAGAGGCCCAGAACAGGCTGATTGACTGGCGAACGGGTGGACATGCGGAGAGGCGATGGTGCGACCGGACGAGGACGGACGAAAAGGCGGTAACAAACACCCACACGCACACCGCAATGAAGAACTGCTTGCTTCCACAACACATACTAACATGTTGACAACATTTACTGACGTGTACACACAGATTGTTAAAACGCTAGAAAGGCTTGAGAGAGTAGAAAGACAGAATGCCACAGGGACATATGCACACATGATATCAGATGCATATCAGAAGCTACCGTTAACACCACTTTTATTGTTGATTCGGGGGCCACAAACAGCGTGTTAACATTAAAAGATCATCCTAATGTTATAGAGTCAGGCCGATTTGTGGTGTCACTTGGGGCTTCGGGAGTGGGCATAAAAGAAGTATTTACTATTCCAATGTCATGTGTATATGGTAGCCCAACAGACCCCGCAGGGCAAGCACGCTTGAAACATTCTTTTTTGTATAGCAAATGTTGTCCGTTTAACCTATTAGGCAGAGACCTCATGATCACACTTGGTATTTGCTTGACCTCCACAGCCACAGGGATAGCTATCACCCAATGCGCGTCCACGCACACGCTCGCCTCGCACCCCACTCTGAAACACCCTCCCACCTACGTGTATCAATGGGGCGTGTCCCACAATGATGCAACACATCTCATTGGTCTGACACTCAAGCTGTGTCCCGCGCTGCAACACATGCAGGCTGAGCGTTTACATGTCACCGCCCACCTATCACAGGGCCCTGACACTGATTATGGCAATGAATTTTTCTCGCCACCAGAGATCGCTATTGAGGGTTTATTTATTTTCTGGTCAACAACACAGGCAGCAGTGGCGATTCGCCTGGATCCCAAGCAACAGTTATTGTTTGATGTGTTTAACTCTACCCCACATATTTCTTTGGCAAAAGCACCGGACATGCGATGGAGGGACCTGGGGCCGTTCGTCACCATGTGTACCCACATCACTGACTGGCAGACTGATCCCTCACATCCAGATACAGCGGTGTCTCGCGCCTGTGGGGTTCGACGCTTAAGTCTCACTTTCCTCGCACCATGCATGATGTCGACGCGTCCCCAATTGCATGTTCTCCCACGAATTGACTCCACCACTACCATGGTAAACGACATGACCGCAACCAGGACCTCGACGATCCACCCTGACTTAAGAGACGTGCCCACACGATTGTGGGCGAGCAGTAAATATGACGTCGGTTTAGTCAGAAATGCACAGCCTGTTGTGGTAACTCCTAAATCCGACTACCGTCCATGTCGTTATCAGTATCCACTGAAACAGGACTGCATTGCAGGCATTACACCCGTCTTCACTTCTCTGGTGGTGTTCACGCAGGTGTCATAATTCCTTGTAATAACTCTCCGGTGAGAGCTCCTATTTTTCCTGTTAGGAAAGCACGGCTTGACGGACGACCAGTTGAATGGCGTTTCGTGCAGGACTTACAGGCCGTTAACCTCGCGGTCCATGCACGCGCACCTAATGTCCCGAACCCGTACACCATCTTGTCCCAAATACCGCCTGACACCAGGTGGTTCACAGTGGTGGACCTTGCGAATGCTTTCTTTAGCATTCCGGTACACCCAGACAGCCAATTCTGGTTCGCTTTTGACTTCGGGGGAAAGCCCTACACATGGACTCGCTTGCCACAAGGCTACTGCGAATCACCTACCATTTACAATGAAGCACTGAAATTAAGCTTGGAATCACTTCTGTTACAGCAGGGCTCTGCATTGTTACAGTATGTTGATGATCTGTTAGTTTGTTCCCCAACTAAGGACCAGTGTCGTGTGTCTTTCTGTGGATGAAAGAGGGGGCTGCATGACGTCAATCCTCCTCCAACAACATGGGAACAGGTTACGCCCGGTTGCCTAATTTCGTTGCCTCGAAATTAGATCCCGTAGCAGCGGGGCTGCCCCATTGCTTACGAGCAGTGGCGGCGGCGGAAAAAGCTGTTCTAGCATCAAGAGACTTGGTGGGGTACGGCGACCTCACACTGCTTGTTCCACATGCGGTCTCTATGATCCTCTTAGAACAGAAAACGTCCCATTTATCTGCGGCACGATGGTTGAAATATCATACCATCCTCCTTGACCTGCCCAATATACATGTTAGACGTAGCAATGTTCTCAATCCTGCCACCCTGCTTCCTATTGAGGGTGAGGGCGAGCCGCACCACTGTTTGGCTGAATTACAGTTGGTGTGTAAGCCGCGTCCTGATCTAGGGGAGGTTCCCCTTCCTCACCCCGACTATGTCTTCTACGTAGACGGCTCCGCCTCCAGAAACCCGGAAACAGGTTTGGCGCGCGCGGGGTTTTCTGTGGTATCTGATTATGACACGGTTTGTTCTGGCTCTCTCCCCTCTCACTACTCTGCGCAGGCTGCTGAACTCGTCGCCCTCACCGAAGCCTGCCGTGCGGCAGCAGGCGCCTCTGACACGATCTACACCGACTCCCAGTACGCGTTCGGCGTCGTCCACGACTTCGGGGCCCTCTGGCGCCACAGAGGTTTCCTCACGTCATCCGGCAAACACATTTTGCACCATGACAAAATATCTGCGTTACTCGATGCCATTTTCCTGCCCACCCAGATTGCAGTTGTTAAATGCTCAGCACATACGGGCGGCGCTGACACTGTGTCCCTAGGTAATGATAGGGCGGACGCAGAAGCTGAGGCAGCGGCTTCCCGACCTCCACCTGCTGACACCGCACTCGTTTCTACTCCGGACGGTCATGTGGCTGCGTCTTTCGCTGAGGTCCAGGACCTCTCCCCGTCCAACGAGCGTGCACGGTGGCACAAAAGGGGGGCAGTGTTTGTCGACGGCCATTGGAAAGGCCCTACAGGGAAGCCATGCCTCCCGGTGGCCATGTTCCCCGCTTATGCTAAATTGACACATGGGCTCGACCACGTGTCAAAAGGGGGGATGATGGATCTTATCCAACAGGATTGGTACACCATAGGGTTTTCTACATACGCACAAAAATATTGTCAGGCCTGCGTCATTTGCGCCAATCATAACATAGGCCGAGGACAGAGGGTCGAACACGCAGCACACGACAGCCCAACACGCCCATTCGAACACGTCATGATGGATTTTGTTGAACTAGGACCATCGGAAGGCAAACGCTATTGCCTTGTGATGGTCGACATGTGGTCTAAATGGGTTGAAGCGTTCCCCGCCTCAAAGGCAACGGCAGGAGTAGTTGCAAAAGCACTACTAACGGAAATTGTGCCACGATGGTGCATTCCCGCAAAACTATCTAGCGACAACGGCTCACACTTTGTTAACCAGGCCATCAAAGAGATCGGCACCTACCTCGGCATCGATCTCAAATACCATTGCTTGTACCACCCACAGAGCGGTGGTGCAGTGGAACGTGAGAACGGCACATTAAAGGCAAAGCTCGCGATAATCGGCACGGAGACAGGCCTACCCTAGACGAAGGCGCTCCCTCTTGCTTTGATGTACATGAGAATGAGAGTCAGAACAAGAACCAAACTCTCACCCTTTGAAGTTTTGTTTGCTAACTCACCTCCTGTAGGTACAGCGGCACCAGGAAAGCGGGCGATTCCTTCCACTACACTGTGTGAAGATGAACTATTACAATACTGTGTCTCCTTGTCTAACGCTCTCTCACAGGTACGGCTCCAAGTGAAGGGTCAGCTGCCCCAGAAAGCTGAGCACCCGCTGCACTCCATCCAGCCAGGAGACCTGGTAGTCATCAAGGATTTCAGACGGAAAACATGGAAATCACCACGATGGCTGGGACCCTTCCAAGTCCTCCTTACCACACACACGGCGGTGAAGGTGGGGGAGCGACAGTCATGGGTCCATGCCTCCCACTGCAAGAAGTACAAAGGAGCGGTCCAGACGCCCACACCAGCCCCTTAACAAAACTGATTTGCCCATGCACACACACTCCCACACCTAACACAAAGAAGGTGTACGACGTGCTCTGCCGCCACAATCATAAACTGACGCCGGTAGCCGTTCCAACAAGGACGGGCCTCTACCCTGCATCGGACCCCAGGGATGAAGAGTCATCTCCCTCCACAGCACCTGACATCCAGTGGGTTGGCTGTGACCCGAAGCCAGGAGACCCATCACCAGTGCCTACCTGCCACATTGACTGTCCCATGGCCACAACGTGCACCTGGTATAGAAAGGCCACGCCGGGACCATGGGCGTGGCTTATGGGTCTGACTATTATACTCCTTTGTTTATTTTGCCTGTTCTTTCCCATGTCTAGAGGTCTATCCACCACAAACACGACGAACTTTCCCAATCACCACCGCCGTAGCAGCCCAAATACACAGAGCTACAGAGATTGCGCTAACTGGCATAATGCATGTTGGACCACGTCACATAGAGACTGGGGGTATCCTATGCCTGCGGGGAGCGATCGCAGCCTAAAAACACGTCTCTCAATCGTTAAAGCTGGCAGGGTAGTCCGAACATGTTCAGCCATTGACTGTGATCCCTTACTCATTACCCTGAAAGTCCACACGTAAAGATTCCCGATTGTTCTCTATAGGGATCTCCATAGAAGGAAAAGACCCAATAGGGGTCTTCTTCCTTGATGTCCGCGTTCCTCCTACCGCGACCCTAGGCTCACCCGACTCCCCACTTGGACGGCCCGATGCAGGCTTGACTGATAATCCTTTTTACAGTGTCCAGGTTAACAACTCCAGGGAGACTGTGGACCTGGAAACTGGGTTTGTATCGGAGAATATCTGGTTAGACTGGATGTTGTTCTCAGTTGGAGACTTACAGGTCTCTGAGTGTGTCGCATGCACCCCGGCTCGTCCCCTTCTGGGCACAATGCCGTTATATGTCGACCGACAAACTAACCTGTCTGGGTACAATTGTGTACTGTCCTTGTTTACGGACTTGCCCGTTAGTGTGTCTTGTGCCCCGTACCACCACTCACTGCCCATCACAGAGCGGCATAAACCTCCCTATTTCAGGCCTGTTATGGCCAATTACACCTGCCACTCCCGCAATCTCCTTGGGGGGGTGACTGTAGGCACTCTCCGGTGGTGCAACTCCACCACCGACGTCACTGATAGACTCAGCCGGTATTCCTCCGCCTTGTTCACAGACCAATCCCTGTCCAGAGCCGGCGTTTGGTGGTATTGTGGGGGGGCCGCCATTTTCCCTTTCCTCCCGAAACGGTGGACGGGAACTTGTGCGATGGTACAGCTCATCATGCCCTTTTATGTCTTACCCATTAATCCCGTTACCTTACAACGTATGGACCCCTCCATTCTACATCGTGCCCGTCGCTCAAACCCAGGCGGTAGCTTCGACAAACATGTGTACATAGATGGCATTGGTGTTCCAAGAGGGGTCCCTGATGAATTTAAGGCTAGAAACCAGATCGCGGCAGGTTTCGAGTCCATCCTCTTTTGGTGGTCAACGACAAACAAAAATGTAGACTGGATAAATTACATTTATTATAATCAACAGCGATTTATTAATTTCACTCGTGATTCGGTCCGTGGAATTCACGAGCAGCTAGACAAAACCAGCCTCATGACCTGGCAAAATAGAACTGCACTGGACATGCTGCTGGCAGAGAAAGGAGGCGTTTGTACGATGTTTGGGGACAATTGTTGTATGTTCATCCCCAATAACACCGCTCCGGACGGCTCCATCACCAGAGGACTGGCGGGCCTTACGGCCCTGTCCGAGGAGTTGGCAGAGAACTCGGGGGTGACTGACCCTTTCGGAAATATGATGGCTATGTGGTTCGGACGTTGGAAGGATTTAGCATTATCTCTCTTCGCATCGCTCTCCATCGGTGCAGCCATACTCGCCACGTGCGGCTGTTGTATTGTTCCCTGTGTTCGCAGCCTCGTCATCCGCACCATCGAGCGCACAGTGGGCCAATTACCCTCTGCACCTCCGATGGGACACACATTTGCCCAGCGCGAGTGCTCTCCCCTGTTGTCCACTACCTCGTCCCGTACCGACCGTCCCCCTCCTTACACTGTCTCTGACTCTGACTCCTCCTCCTCTGATGACCTTGTTTAGCTTGTACTATCCGCTGGCTGTGCAAACATATCGCGCCTTTTTCCCCATCAAAAAGGCGGGTTTAAAGTCCTGACCTTATGGGGTTTTTCAAGAAGCCATATGCGCGTTGGCCAGCACTGAGTGTTACTATGTTTTTCTATTAGCCTATTTTTCTTGATTTTCTATTACTGTATTACTGTGCGATGTTGCTTGCTTTTGTAAACTGCTCAAAAAAATAAAGGGAACACTAAAATAACACATCCTAGATCTGAATGAATGAAATAATCTTATTAAAAACTTTGTTCTTTACATAGTTGATTGTGCTGACAACAAAATCACACAAAAATTACCAATGGAAATCAAATTTATCAACCCATGGAGGTCTGGATTTGGAGTCACACTCAAAATGAAAGTGGAAAACCACACTACAGGCTGATCCAACTTTGATGTAATGTCCTTAAAACAAGTCAAAATGAGGCTCAGTAGTGTGTGTGGCCTTCATGTGCCTGTATGACCTCCCTACAACGCCTGGGCATGCTCCTGATGAGGTGGCGGATGGTCTCCTGAGGGATCTCCTCCCAGACCTGGACTAAAGCATCCGCCAACTCCTGGACAGTCTGTGGTGCAACGTGGCATTGGTGGATGGAGCGAGACATGATGTCCCAGATGTACTCAATTAGATTCAGGTCTGGGGAACGGGCGGGCCAGTCCATAGCATCAATGCCTTCCTCTTGCAGGAACTGCTGACACACTCCAGCACACTCCTCCACACATGAGGTCTAGCATTGTCTTGCATTAGGAGGAACCCAGGGCCAACCGCACCAGCATATGGTCTCACAAGGGGTCTGAGGATCTCATCTCGGTGCCTAATGGCAGTCAGGCTACCTCTGGCGAGCCCATGGAGGGCTGTGCGGCCCCCCAAAGAAATGCCACCCCACACCATGACTGACCCACCGCCAAACCGGTCATGCTGGAGGATGTTGCAGGCAGCAGAACGTTCTCCACGGCGTCTCCAGACTCTGTCACGTCTGTCACATGTGCTCAGTGTGAACCTGCTTTCATCTGTGAAGAGCACAGGGCGCCAGTGGCGAATTTGCCAATCTTGGTGTTCTCTGGCAAATGCCAAACGTCCTGCACGGTGTTGGGCTGTAAGCACAACCCCCACCTGTGGACATCGGGCCCTCATACCACCCTCATGGAGTCTGTTGAGCAGACACATGAACATTTGTGGCCTGCTGGAGGTCATTTTGCAGGGCTCTGGCAGTGCTCCTCCTGCTCCTCCTTGCACAAAGGCGGAGGTAGCGGTCCTGCTGCTGGGTTGTTGCCCTCCTACGGCCTCCTCCACGTCTCCTGATGTACTGGCCTGTCTCCTGGTAGCGCCTCCATGCTCTGGACACTACGCTGACAGACACAGTAAACCTTCTTGCCACAGCTCGCATTGATGTGCCATCCTGGATGAGCTGCACTACCTGAGCCACTTGTGTGGGTTGTAGACTCCGTCTCATGCTACCACTAGAGTGAAAGCACTGCCAGCATTAAAAAGTGACCAAAACATCAGCCAGGAAGCATAGGAACTGAGAAGTGGTCTGTGGTCACCACCTGCAGAACCACTCCTTTATTGGGGGTGTCTTGCTAATTGCCTATAATTTCCACTTGTTGTCTATTCCATTTGCACAACAGCATGTGAAATTTATTGTCAATCAGTGTTGCTTCCTAAGTGGACAGTTTGATTTCACAGAAGTGTGATTGACTTGGAGTTACATTGTGTTGTTTAAGTGTTCCCTTTATTTTTTGAGCAGTGTATTACTGCATTGTTTACTCTTCTTAGTCATTTTCCTTTTGGTCGATCATATATGATCGAAAGGGGGGAATTGTGGTGGAAAAATGACTTCAGGCCCTATTCCTAAGTTAACTTTCTTAAACTAGTTGGGTTAAGCGCTCAAGTTGTTATGTGCACACCATAGTAGCCTATATATCTTTTTAACTATCTAACTCCCCACAGTTGCATGTTTTTCCTCTCCCTAGACATTGTTTACGTTCTCATGGGAGAACGTCCTGGGCAAGCTCCTCTTCCTAAACATTGTGTCTCGTTAAAACATGCGTTGCCCTGACCGTACGTTGTACCCGCCATAAATAATAGGTGGCGCCATTTATGTTGAGCTACGACCAGGGGTCTGGCCTTAGGTGTGCATTGAACCAGTTATGGATGATGGCATCATCTAGTGTTTATCTTTACATGTTGTTTACTCCACTCTACAAAAAGGGGTTCCCTCCTTTTCTCGGCGCGCCTTTTCTCGAGAACTCTGCCCAGTGTGGAGTTGCCTTTGAAACTGCGTCTTTTGTGTGCTGCAGCATATGAAATAAACCAACTACGGATATCCATTTGTCTTAGCCTTTTACATCAGCCCAGCCACGAGTTGTATAATTTGCTATGACAAGTTGCAGTTCAGAACTGATCTAAAGTGTACCTTGCATTGGCCAGGAATCGAACCCGGGCCTCCCTCGTGGCAAGCGAGATTTCTATCACTGAACCACCAATGATTGATTGTTGAAGGGTTTTGGCTCACACAATTTGTCCACCTGCAGGAATCAAAGTATTTACTCAGGTCAAGGAATACTGGAACCCCACGCCCCACAGATCAATTATTTTTCTGTCAACAATTTGGGCTCCCAGATTTGAATTTGTCTGACCCACATTTACACCTGTAGACGTCAATGCGCTTACTGATGTCGATGTATTCTTAATGCCACAGCTCCTCGTTAGTGTCAGTATCCCGGCCTGTCACGTGGGAGATCGTGGTTCAATTCCAGACGGGGAGTATATGACCTTTAAACACAGTCACCAATACGATCAAAGTTGAATAGGGGCAGTCGGTGTCTGTGAGCAAGAAGCGATCTTTGCTTTCCATGACAGGTTTAACGAAATTTATGCAACAATCCAACCTGGTACAATTTACATTATGTGTGAGTGCGCAGAGAGGTTTGTTGAGAGAGCAGGTGGAGAGCTATTATTTGAATATTGTTTTCTTTGTTATTTTGTGTTGTTTCGTCATACTATTTAGTATTTCGTTTGTGTACCATTCCGTGTGTATTTCCGTGTTGTTTCCCCCGACAGCTTTTGCTGTTTGGGGAAGTTCTTCGTTTGTTTGTAGGGAGAGGTGAATGTTGCTGACTGATAAAATGCCAGCTGAAATAGGAACGGATAAAACGACGACGGACAAACGTAGTGAAGGAATTGAGAGAAGCTTTGAGACGGACAGACAAACAAACGAGATTATAAATAACAACGATGACGGCATAACGCGCACACACGGAGAGAGTAGAGGAAACGGTGAGGCACGGGGTGTTGTGAGAGAGATGTATGGGGAAGAATTGACGGTGGACGTGGAGGTGGAGGTGGAGGGAAAGGAAGCGATATCAATGATGGATGTACTGAGGGAGGTTAAGAAAGTTTGTGGATGTGTGATGGGATGCAGAGTGAAAGGGGACAGGAGCTTCGAAATCACGATGAGAGACGACGTGGGCAGATCGAAATTAATGGATGGTTTAACTGCCATAATGTTATTCATGTCATTATTAATGTTATTCATGTCATTATTAATAGGTTTACATAATATTATTATTATTTGTACAACTTGTATTTTGAATATTGATTTGCTTGTATTTATGTGATAGGAACCATATGTACATTCTATATAATGTTGGGACGCTTTTAGTGGTGACAAGTTCCAGACACGCGGTAAAGTAGCGGCGGTAAAATTTAGTACCCCGAAAGAAGTTAAATTAACGACGTGTTTATTATTGTTTAAGTATTCTTGTTTCTAAGTTGACCCATTTCCCTCTCAGTTGTGTGCAGCCAGCGAGGTATGTTCATTATGTTAATTATTTGTCGCGCATATTTACGTGCAAGGTTTCTGTAAAATGAACGCCAACTTGGTTATTGTGCATGTGTTGAAATGTATTTAAATAGTTCGACGGTGGATTGATGATGGTGGAGAATTTACTAGAAGAATAAATCCATCAGTAACCAGAACAGCGGCGTCGTGTATTTCCTGGAGGGAGTGATAGACGGCATTCGAGTGAAAGGAGCACTGGTGCACGCCAGAGACATTGTTAACAATCAGTTGGTCGTGTCCTTTATTAACTTGCCGGTGTATCTGAAGGACGGGATTATTATTGCGAAGCTGGAGGAGTGGGGAGTGAAGCCGATGTTGGCAATTAAAAGGCGTATGTGGCCTGGTACGGACGTTGCTGACGGCACCAGATATTTAAAAGTCCAGTTTAATGACGAGGTGCGGTCTCTGCCGTATTCGGTGAAATTCGACACCTTGAGAGGGGCCGAATACTTCCGGGTTATTCACGACCGGCAAGTCAGAGTGTGCAGGCTGTGCATTAAGCCGGGACATATCTTCAGAGAATGCCCGGAGTTTAAGTGCTTTAAGTGCCAGAAGACCGAGCATTATGCACATGAGTGTGAGGGGCAGAGAGAGACTAAGAAAGAGAACGTCGGCAAGCGGAGAGAAACGGAGAGAGAGAACGTCAGCGAGCGGAGAGAGACGGAGACAGAGAACGTCGGCGTGCGGAGAGAGACAGAGAGAGAGGGTCGATAGCGGGCGGAGAGAGACGGAGAGAGAGACGGAGAGAAAGGTCGTGAGAGAGACGGAGAGAGCTGACGTGAGCAGACGGGAGGAAGGCTAGGAGAGGAGTGACATTCAGCAGACGGAGATGGGCGGTGACTTAGACGACGGTAGCGCGGACGTAGTGGGAGAAGGAGATTTCCTGATAACCATTGTGGATGACACCACGGAGGAGATGGAGCAGGCGGGAGGAGTCGAGGAGCAGAGGGAGATGGAGGACGTTTGCGGAGTGGAGAAGGAAGGAGTGAACGAAACGGAGGTTGTGGAGGGAAAAGGAGGTCGGCTGACAGCATGCGAGCTGGGAACGTTGCGGGTTGTGGAGCCAAGGAGTAACGCCCACCGAGCGGAGAGACAATGAAGGAGGAGGGAAGCGAAGATGGCTCGGACATGGACACAACGGTTGCGGTTGCCCAGCGTTTACGAGCTAAACGAAAAGCAGTGAAAGGAAAAGTCAGTGCAGATAAGATTAAAGGGACGCGGTCTGGTATGTAATTTGATTTCTAAATGTTTGGTTTTCTTATTTTTCTTTGCTTTTCTCTCATGACAACTGTAACTTCTGTTAATGTCAACGGGCTGAGGGACGGGAAGAAGTTAAAGGAGTTGTTGTTTGTGTATAGTGACTTGCTGTGTATTCAGGAAACAAATTGGGATGAGGAAAAAGTGAAGGAGGTGAGAGAGGATTATAATGGAGACATATTTTATAACAATGGTGCTAGGAATGCTAGGGGAGTAGCAATCTTAATAAAGAAGGATAAAGTAGAAGATGTAAGGGAGGTATATAAGGATGGGACAGGGAGGATATTAGTCATAGAGTTTAGATATAGGAAGTTCGATTTTAGGTTGATTAATATATATGTAACGAATGTAGAAAAGGATAGGAGGAGCATATTAGAGGAACTGGCCGGGGTGGCAGTAGGGTGGTGTTTGATACTAGGGGATTTTAACATTAGATGTAGTAGATTAGATGTAGGGAAGGGGGTAGAGTTTAGATGGGAAAAGTCGAGGGGGATGTTGATGAAGATAATGAGGGATAAGGGGTTATTAGATGTATGGGGGTATGAGAATCCAGAGAAGAGAGTTCACGAGGAGACAAATGAGGGAGGGGGTGTTCAAACAGAGTAGGATAGATTTACTTTTAGTACAGGAGGAAATTATTAAATATATAGATAGTATGAGGCACCAGGGAAATAGTTTTAGTGATCATGATGGGGTTTGGTTTAGGATTAAGGTAGGGAAAGAGGAAGTAGGGGGCGGGATGTGGATTTTGAATTCTGGCTTTCTTGAGGAGGAAGAGTATGAACAACTGATTAGGGAGTTATTTGACAGAGAGAAAGAGAGGATCGATGAGGAGACAGAGAATGATAGGGTCGTTTATAGTATCGGGGAGAGATGGGAGGTGATGAAGAATATAATTAAATCAATTAGTATTAAGTATAGTAAAAAAAGGAAAGAAAGGATGTTAAAGGAAGAGAAGGACTTGAGGGAAAGATTGAGGGTTGAGTTAGTTAGGGCAGAGGATGAAGAGGGATACAGTATGGAGAATTACATAGAGGTAAAGATGGAGTTGGAGAGGTTCGAGAGGGAGAAATGTAGAGGGGGTATTCTGAGGAGCAAGTTCAAATATGCTTTAGAGGGGGAGAAATGCACAGGGTACTTCTTAGGGTTGGAGAAAAGGAAGCAGAGTAGAACGTATATACATGAAATAAATAACAGGGAGGGTGTGGTAACAGAGGACTACGTGGAGATATTGGAGAGGGTTCAGGAGTTTTATGAGGAGTTGTATAAGAGGGGGGGGTGTGGATGAAGGTAGTATAGAGGAGGGGCTGGATAGTGTAGAGAGTGAGTTGAGTGAGGCTGATAGGAGTATGTGTGATAGGGAAATTGATGAGATGGAGGTCATGGAAGCAATAGGGGGATTAAAGAGTGGAAGGAGTCCGGGGAGTGCTGGGATAGGGATAGAATTTTATAAAATATATAAACATGATGTAGCACCCATGTTAGTGGAGGTATTTAGGGAGATGGAGAGAACAGGGATAGTGCAGGATAGAATGGTAGAAGGGGTGATAACCATATTATATAAGAAAGGAAGTAAGTTAGATTTAGCGAATTATAGGCCAATCAGTTTATTGAATGTAGATTATAAAATTCTAACCAAAGTGCTGGCCAATAGAATAAAGAGAGTAATATGAGAGGTAGTGCAGCCAACGCAGTGTTATAGTATACCAGGTAGAGATATAGCAGACACGATAGGGACAGTCAGGGATGTGATAGAACACATGAAGAGGGATAGGATAGGAGGAGTAGTAGTGGGGATAGATTGGAACAAAGCATTTGATAGAGTAGAGCATGAGTTTTTATTTAGTGTATTAGAGAAGTTTGGGTTTGGGGAGAAGCTGGTAGGATGGGTGGGGAGGGTATATGGGAGTGCACGGAGTTGTGTAAAGGTGAATGTGGTTTTAACAGATAGTTTTGAGCTGGGGAGGTCGGTGAGACAGGGATGTCCTCTGTCTGCGTTATTATACGCTTTATCTGTAGAACCACTGCCCACACTTATTAAGAGGGATAAAGGGTTAAAAGGGATAGAGTTACCATACGGGGGAAGTTGTGTTATAAATCACTAAGCAGATGACACAACAATCACGGTGAGGGATGCAGCAGTGTCAGATGGGTTTTTGAGTTGGTGGAAGATTACGGAAGAGCATCAGGGGCCAAGATCAACAAAGAGAAGTCAGAAATAATGTATATAGGAAAGGTTGAGAGAGTAGAGGTAGGCTTGAGGGTGGAGGAAAAGTATATAAAGGTGCTGGGAGTACACCTGGGGGTGGATAGTAAGGAGGCGAGGGATGTGACATGGAGCCGGGTGATTAATAAAATTTAAACGGTGTGCACAGCATGGAGGGGGAGGAAGTTAAGGTTGAAAGGGAAAGTAGTGGTAGTGAATAGTATTTTGTTGTCGGTGTGTGTGTACGTGATGAGTGTACTTGAGATGCCACTATGGGTGATGAATGATTTAAACAAAATTGTGTGTGATTTTATTTGGGAAGGAAAGGGGTGAAAATTGCACAGAAAACATTGGTTGGAAAAAAGCAGAAGGGTGGTTTGAAATTGATGGATCTGGAAACAAAAAAGTCTGCAGTAAGAATAAAGACTGTGCAAAAGTACATGGTGGGAAGGTGGCACTATGGGTGGAAGGATCTGTTAAAGAAATACATTAATGAGGTGGGGGGAATAGGTGATCACGGCTGGTACATGGGTTTTAAGCAGACCATGACGGTTGGGATACCTGAGATTTATAGGGAGGTGCTAGAGGCGTGGAGGAGGTTTCTGCCAAAAGTACAGTATGAGTGTGATGGATTGAATATGTTTGTAAATGTACCCCTGTTTCTAAATGAAAAATTTAAACACAACGCAAAAACACTTTATGAACCCAAATTTATAGAAGGAGGCATTAGGCAAGTTAAAGACCTCATTTATGAGGTCATCCCAGGATTCCTCAGGGATAACTGCATTTTCGATGCAGTGTGTGAGATTGATGGCATGGAGGACAGAGACAAGGTTAAAAAAAATACATGATTAGATCAAAAGCAGTATACCATGGGAATGGGCCGGACTGATTGAAAGGGAATGCGTGAGTATGCAAGAAGTACGTATCCCTGAATTGTATGTTTTGGTGGAGGGGGTGAAATGTGAAATGAAAAATATGAGTGTGAAGAAAGTGTATGACTGGCTGATAGTGGATGTGTTTAAAGAGCCAGCATCAGTGAATGTGTGGAGGAGGGTGTTTGTGAACTGGGAAGTGGAAAATGTATGGGCAAATTGTAACATTAAATACAACAGTATTGAGTGTGAGAACAACGATTTTCTAATCAAACACAACAGAATTTACACAAATGTTGTCCTGAAAAAAATTAATAACAAAGTTGATGTGATGTGTGATGTCTGTAGCAGTGGTCATGAGAGTTTTTCACATTATTCTTTGGATTGTGTGGAACTGGTTGATTTATTTGAGTTCTTAAAAGCACTGATTAAGCTAAACTGGAGTAAGGAGTTTGATGTGGAGGGAGAGTGGAGGATTGTGTTTTTGTTTGGTGTATGCGGGAAAGGTGTGCATTTTAATCTGTGCAATCTGTGGCGTGCCGTGTGCGGGTTGATGTGTGCTCGGTCCGTCGGTGCGGGGTGCTCGGTGTCCGCTTCGCCGCTGGACGGATGGTCGTGCGGGCGCTGCCGCTTTCCTCGGTCCCGGGCCCGGGTTGGTAGTAGCGGATGCATTATCACAGGGGCGCCACTGTGGCGGTGCATCTGCTGTTGCTGGCACGGGTTCGTGGGTGGGGGGCGCGGTTGGGCTCGTGCGTTTGTCTGTTTGGCGGTGGGGGGGGCCCCTGGTGCCCGGCCTCATTGGGGCGGGCTCGCGCATGCGCATGCGCGTTGCCGTCGCTCTCGGGGGGCCTTTTGGTCGTTCGCTCCGGTCGTGGGGCGGAGCCTCGCCTTCCTGTGGGGGGGGGAACACGACGGCACGTAGGAATTTGTATCCTGCTTGCTCGATTGTGCTTTCCCCTCAGGGTGGGCAAGTATCCATTGTGTGTGCAAATATTTTTTTGTATTTAATGTTGTATTTAATTTTGTATAAGGTTATGAGTGTTTTTTCAATTCTGCACTAGTGGACTTTGGTGTTGAAATTTGTTTAGGGATGTCTTGATTTGTATATGTTGTACATATTGTATATTTGACTTTGTAAATTTGTGAATTGGAAAAACATTAAAAAGATTTAAAAAAAAATGGATAAGGCACTGGCCTCCTAAGCCAGGGATTGTGAGTTCGAGTCCCGACTGGGGTGATATCAAGCAGAGTGGCGCAGCGGAAGCGTGCTGGGCCCATAACCCAGAGGGCGATGGATCGAAACCATCCTCTGCTAGCATTGTACATTTTCAAAGCTTCAGTCCAAAAATGAAATGCATTTGACGTCCAAGTCCAGACTCCCATGCAAGAATTGGGATTTCACCTCACATTGTTCCTAGATCCGAAGTCATGGTGGATGCTAAAATATGTTTATAATGAAGATTAATAGATGGCATTAGCCAGGGTTGACTGGTTTACTCCAGTTTTTTTTACTACAAAGCAGAGTGGCGCAGCGGGAGCGTGCTGGGCCCATAACCCTGAGGTCGATGGATCGAAACCATCCTCTGCTAGCATTGTACATTTTCAAAGCTTCAGTCCAAAAATGAATTGCATTTGACGTCCAAGTCCAGACTCCCATGCAAGAATTAGGATTTCACCACACATTGTTCCTAGATCCCTAGTCATGGTGGATGCGAAAAGATGTTTATAGTGAAGATTAATAGATGGCATGAGCCAGGGTTTACTGGTTGACTATATATTTTTGTACTACAAAGCAGTGGCGCAGCGGAAGCGTGCTGGGCCTATAACCCAGAGGTCGATGGATCGAAATGATCCTCTGCTAGTTTCGTACATTTTCAAAGCTTCAGTCCAAAAATGAATTGCATTTTCATTTCATCTCCAAATTTCCATGCAAGAATCAGGATTTCACCACACATTGTTCCTAGATCCAAAGTCATGGTGGATGCTAAAAGATGTTTACAATGAAGATTAATAGATGGCATGAGCCAGGGTTTACTGGTAGACTGTATATGTTTACTACAAAGCAGAGTGGCGCAGGGGAAGAGTGCTGGGCCCATAACCCAGAGGTCGATGGATCGAAACCATCCTCTGCTAGCATTGTACATTTTCAAAGCTTCAGTCCAAAAATGAATTGCATTTGACGTCCAAGTCCAGACTCCCATGCAAGAATTAGGATTTCACCACACATTGTTCCTAGAGCCGAAGTCATGGTGGATGCTAAAATATGTTTATAATGGAGATTAATAGATGGCATGAGCCAGGGTTGACTGATTTACTCCTTTTTTTTTTACTACAAAGCAGAGTGGCGCAGCGGAAGTGTGCTGGGCCCATAACCCAGAGGTCGATGGATCGAAACCATCCTCTGCTAGCATTGTACATTTTCAAAGCTTCAGTCCAAAAATGAATTGCATTTGACGTCCAAGTCCAGACTCCAATGCAAGAATTAGGATTTCACCACACATTGTTCGTAGATCCGAAGTCATGGTGGATGCAAAAATATGTTTATAATGAAGATTAATAGATGGCATGAGCCAGGGTTGACTGGTTTACTCCTTTTTTTTTACTACAAAGCAGGATCGAAACCATCCTCTGCTAGCATTGTACATTTTCAAAGCTTCAGTCCAAAAATGAATTGCATTTGACGTTGTTGTCTAGTAAAATGATCGAGTTGGCTTATAATTGTATGGAACCTTCCTAAGTAAAAATTGAGTTCAACACTTGAATTGAGTTGACGATTCCCGTGATTTAGTCCATTTTCCTAAAGACAAGGTTACTGCTTACCTATCCAGGTGGGGCCCACTGAAGAGACGCGTCGGAGTTGTGGTCCTTCCGATCGTCTAGGAGGTGGATGAAGGTTCCGTGGCCCAACTCGGTTCGTCCCTTGGGACCGAATCCCGGACGAGCCCCCAATTGTTGTCTAGTAAAATGATTGAGTTGGCTTATAATTATATGGAACCTTCCTAAGTAAAAATTGAGTTCAACACTTGAATTGAGTTGACGATTCCCGTGATTTTAATAAGTATAAAACAAGGTCTATCAATAGAATATTACAAGAACGATATTACAGGTCTATCAGCTACTCAGTACTGAATTCTCTCCACGCAGGGAAAGACAACGACACTCGCTCGAGCACCGCTGGGATAACACACACATGTCAGTGTCCAGTTGGGGTTTTTAAGTGTTGAGTTCCCGCCCTTCAGGTGGGACGGTTCTTCTTCTCAGAGTATCTGGTGTACCGGTTCGTCATGCCCAAGTTGAGAGCAAGCCTTCACTTCCAGGTGCGACGCCGTTAAGCGTCGCTTAGTAGGACGCTGTTCCGCGTCGCTTGTGGTTTTCTGTTTCTGCTTCGATCGTGGTTTTCCACAGGTGTTAGACCTGATGAACTTTTGTTGTGAGTCATTTATCTTATTGTCTGAGTTTTTGAAGCCTGCACTCGAGATAACCCTGTTTACTACAGAGTTTTCGAAGCCTGCACTCGAGCTGACTTTTTCTACTGCACAGTACATTTTCCTTTTGTCATCAGTTTTCAGTCTACAATCGCTCTCTAGAGCTCACAAGATCTCTAAAAAAAAAGACGGGAAACTTAAAAAATGAAGGGAATCTCAACCAAGTTAATTGCCTGAGGCGGGGGTAGGGAAAACCTCTCATAAGGAGAGGGGAAAGCTCTACCCACTCGAATATCCGAGCACATTCGTCCACCTCTACGGCGCAAGCAGTTACAATCAAGCCAAAGCGTAAAACATTTCACAATCAATACATGGGAAAAGGAAACATCACCGGAACGGAGAGAGAGAGCTCATGGGGCTTGGAAAATGTTCTGGGGAAAGTCCCATTTTATTGTCCGCTCACCTCCCCGCTCTGGGTCTGTACCTGGTAAAAGCAGGGAATCCATAACGGGGTTTCTAGTGTAGTCCACGTCGTCATACTCGAGGTCGGGGTCGAGTTCGTGGTCGGGAGTTAATAGGGGCATGGCATACGGGGGAGGGATGTCATATTTCTCGATAGCCGAGGTGATGAGTCTATTGGTTAATGAGCGTAGACATGGGATCAGGCAGCACCCGCAGGTGACCAATAAGGAAATGAATATGGCTAGGGAGGTCAGTAGAGAGATTATGATGCCTTTCCAGCTTCCAAACATATTATCCAACCATGCTGTCACCGGGTCAGCTCCATACGGTTTTGAATGGCCATAAGTGAGGTGGGCGCTAATTGCTCAGCCAGGCCCTCGACCGCATCACGGGTTAGGTTCGATAGTCTCATAACATTAAAGTGAACATAGTTTATGCGGTCGACATTTTTGCTTGGAGTGATGGAAAATATGGCGGCTATGAGGTGAATGTTTTCGAAGCCCGCGGAAATCTGGTCTGCGAGTTTGTACTCATTTGGTACGCCCCGGGGAATCCCAATTGAGTCAATGTAGGTGGGACTATTCTTGATAAGGTCGAACGTGTCTGAGCTTCGTTTTGTCCTGGGGTTGCGAGGAGGTGGGGTGCGTGGTCCTAGGATTAACAACGGGGTCGCTAATCTAATCATCGCGCATCGTCCTCGCATGTCCGAGGTGACTCTAGGGATAATTACGTTAGGTCCACACAAATAATAGAGGCCTTCTCGTGCCCATAGACCGAGCGTGCGAGATCCATTAGTGTCGATGGTCGAACACCAGCTGTCATTAATCTGGCCAACGTCAATTTGATGTTTGAGAGTGGAGGTTAATTCAAAACACGTGTAATTCACTACTTGCGTAGCAACTGCCCCGATTCGAGTGTGATTTGAGGCCGGGGGAAAGAGGCCTGCTAGCATAGAGCAGTTAGGGGGGATTTCATTTTGGTTAGCGAAAGCATGCATTTATATCCCCAAGAATCACCGGGGTACAAAGGAGCTCTGTGTTCAAAATGGGTCGGGCGGCCGCGCACGCGACACATCCTTTCATGTTTAACTCTGACGACGTGGCTTCCAGCCAGTTCATCCATAAATTGGAGTCTTTGTATCCTATCTCCATGGTTATTACGTCGTGGGGGGTTAGGGTGGCGTAATCAGTGCTCTGTATCGGTGCACTGGTGCGGCTGTTAATATTGACTACGTTTACCGTTGGGGTTGTCGGGGAGGCGACTGTCTGGATTTTGATGGGAGCTAGGGGATCTTTCCCGGAGATATCTACTCCTAATGTAATGAAGACGTCGGAATTTGAGTGATAGTCGGTCAAGGTAAAGATTAACTTATTGACTCATTTTCTGCCCACACTGAGTCATGTCCCCGATACATCTTAAGCTTATGAATAATGTGTGTTGGGTTACGGTCCCAGCTACCACTATTGCCCTTGGTCCACCCTGGCCTGGTGTTCCATTGTACATCACGCCAGGAGTGACACCAGGGTCCGGTGGGGCTGCTGCTGGTCGTGGGCCAGAGGCATCCATACACGTTGTACCCCCGCAAGCTACCAGGGTCCCCTGTACAAGGAATAATGTCACACAAGTCAACTGTCCATATAGCATTTTTTCCTACTTCTCATTCCAGTATCAATTTAAACATTCCTGTCTTAGGTTTCACCACTGTTCTTTTCTCCACTGTCGAGGATGTTGGAGAGTTCCGGGGAAGAAAAAGACACATTAAAGTAAACGATATTACTGTCCAGAATGAGAGTCCGGTGATCGCTAGGCTCCGCAACCCGCCGCCCGGGTTGGGATTAGTGGGTGCCATGGAACCTTCAGGCTGTTGAGTTGTGGGGTCCCGCAGCTGGGGGTTGTTGCTTTCCTGGTGAGCGAGAGATGTAGCCACTTACGCCCCTTGGTCCCTTGGATGGCCACTGAGTACGGGGTGGCCAGGAGTACCCGGAAAGGTCCTCCCCACCGTGGCTCGGGAAACTTACGACGATGTTGCTTTTCCCACACCCAGTCTCCTGGCTGCAGCGGGGTGTCTGGTTCTGCAGGGGGTGTAACGGTGGTGACCTGTGAGTGTAGGGCTCGAGTTAGTGCAGTACAATAACGAGACAATTGTTCCTCTAATTGGTCAGTAAGAGGTTCGGCTGGGGTATATGGACCCGGCATGGGTCGCCCAGTGATCAGTTCTTACGGTGACAGTCCTGTGCGTGAATGTGGATTGCCCCTTGCCACTAGAAGGGCCAAAGGCAATGCCGACAGCCACGACATCTGTTTCTGGGAGTCGAGGGCTGCGAGTAGGAAGTCCCTGGCTTGTGTGGTGGAGGAGGGGGTGTTGACATGGGTCATTACCTTACCCATGGTTTCTTTCAGGGTTCTATTGGCCCTCTCTATCAGTCCCTGACTCTGGGGGTGGTAAACCGCTCCAAAGCGGTGTTGGATACCTAGTGCACGTTCTACATCCTGTACCATTTTGTTAGCGAAATGTGTCCCATTGTCTGTAGTAATACGTTTCGGGAATCCCCATCGGGGAATGATTTCACGGGTCAGCGCCTTTACGACAGATGCTGCATCTTCCCTTTTCGTGGGGAACGCCTCTATCCATTTGGAGAACCGGCAAGTGACTACGAGAAGGTAGCGGAACCCTTCCGTTCGTTGGTCCCTGCCCATGTCCGTGTAATCTATGACTATTTCTTGGAATGGGAAGTGGGGGACAGGGAACTTTCCTGGGGGTCGGGGAATCCCTTTTCGGGGCTGGTGTTGTTGGCAGGTTGTGCAGGCCTCAAACATTTCCTGCGCTATTGGTAGCATGGCTGGGTGCCAGAAATGGCTGTTTATTGGGTCAATGGTGACTCTGGCCCCCCCGTGATGTCGGGAATGTTCGGTGTGTAGCATGAGTCTGAGTGCTCGGGTGGTCAGAACAGGTCTCCCGTCCCCACTCCGGTAGATGCCCCCATTGTCTTTCCTACATCCCTTTCCTAACCACATTGAGAATTCCTCTGGACTTCCCTGGGACTGCGTGTGTACTAGGTCTACAGGGGAGGTGGGTACTATGGGCTCAGTAGCTATCAGTTGCTGTGTGGGGGAGGACGTATATCCTCCCGCCGCTTTGGGCGCCTCATCTGCAGCGTCGTTTCCCAACGCTGTTTCTGACCCGTTTTTACAATGTCCCTGACACTTGATAATTGCTAGCTCTGCAGGGAGGTGGATGCTGGCCAGGAGTCGCAAGACTAAATCTCTGTGTCTTAGGGGGCTTCCTGTAGAGGTTTTCATGCCTCTCTGGACCGCCTGCGTGGCGTTAACATGGGCTAACTCATAGACATAATTGCTATCGTTGTAGATATCAATTCTTCGCCCTTCACTGCGCTCTAATGCCTCAACCATGGCCCTTAGTTCTGCTCTCTGCGCTGAGGGCTGCTCGGTTTCAAGACCACTGTATAGGGTCGTAAAGCCCTTGTCTGTGGTTCCCACTACGGCCAAAGACGCGATGTTCTCCCCATTTGCGGTGTACCAAACGTCTTTTGGTGATGTTGTAGGGAGCGGGTCCCCCTGTAAGTCTGGTCGCAATTTTAAGTCACTCTGAATTTTAGGCCAGCAGGCATGGGCCACGCCCTGCGTTCCCTCACATAGATTGTCAGACAGGCGCACCCCTTCAGTGGAGTAGCTGACGTGAGGGGACAGGAGTGTTTCCTCGATGTCTCTGGTTTTGCTTGCTGTGGTGATGGTGAAGGCAGCGTTTTCCACTGCCTCTTTTATTCCATGCGCTGTATGTACTATGGTGGGATGGTTAAGAGTGATGCCTGCTGTTTTCTGGAGGACTCGGGTCGTTGCAATGAGGTGTTTGGCGCATGAGGGGAGTCCTGTCTCGCTATGTTCGAACATAGAACTATGGTAGTGCAACACTTGGCGCTTGCCCTGTTTATTTTGGTAGAGGACCCCACTAATAGAACTCCCCCTATCAGACACATCAATGTGGAAGGGGAGGTCATAATTAGGGGCCTGGAGTACTGCCGCAGCGTGGAGTGACTGCTTGAGGTCCGTAAAGGCCTCGTCGGCCTGGGCATCCCAGGTGAGGGTGGGCTTTAAGTTCTTTGCCCCCACGGCCGTAATCAAACGCCGTAAGGCCGCTGTACGGTCTGTGTAGTCAGGGAGGTACTGCCTGCTAAAATTACATAAGCCTAAAAAAGCCAACATTTGCTGTACAGTGTTAGGCTTGGGGTGGGACAGGATAGCAGACTTCACGTCGTCGGTCATCCCTCCGCTGTTTTCGCCGATGGTACGGCCGAGAAACACCACCGATGGCTGAGCGATATGTAGTTTGGACTGTTTACATTTGTACCCTGCTGTGGCCAGTACTTGGAGGACTCTGCGGGTGGCTTCTAGACATTGCGCCTTACTCTCGGCGGCCACTAGAAGGTCGTCCACGTACTGTACAAAAACTGTCCCTTCAGGGAGGTCGGTAGTTCTGAGATCCTGGCCCACATAATCATTAAAGATAGTGGGCGTGCTTCTGTAGCCTTGGGGCATGCGAGTGTAAGTGAGGTGTTCGCCTTCCCACGTAAAGGCAAAAACATCGCGGGAAGCGGGGTCGAGGTTGATGCAGAAAAAAGCATTAACTAGGTCTATGGCTAGGCCCTATCTGAAGTAAGGCGGCCAATGGATTGGGGACCCTCTCTGGTGGGCCCAGGGTGCGGTCATTTACTCAACGTAAATCGTGGGCCATCCTCCAGGTGCCATCGGGCTTCTTAACTGGGAGGATGGGGGTGTTCCATGGAGAGCTGGAAGGGATTAACACCCCTGCAGCTTTAAGGCCTTTTATAGTTTCTGTGATCCCGGCCTGGGCCTCGGGTTTGATGCGGTATTGGGGTTGCCATATGGGCTGGGCATCGGGTGTCAAGGGTATGGCCACGGTGTGGCGGGTCTGCCCCATGTCATTAGGACCGGAGGCCCACAGATGTGGGGGGAGCTTAGTAAGCATGTTTTCTACTTCCAAGTCTAATTCATGGGGAGGAGGGGGTTCGGGAAGTAATAGCTCTCTCTGCAGCTTTTCACCTATGCAGGGGCTTTTTCTGCATAAGGTGGTGATCCTGTACATGGGTCCCCCTTTTTGTTTGTGGATGTGGGGGTTGTCTATTGGGAGCCACTCAGCCTCCCGGCCCCGAAGGACCATTGGCCCTAAGGCGGCCGGGGTGGAGTGGCTTTCCACAGCCAACGTGAGGTGGGGAACGGAATGTGACACGCGGTACATCCTCTCAACCTCGGGGGGAAGGACGGCCTCTGCCGCCACCCCTTCAGGGCCGACGTAGAGGTCTTGATGTTTTAGCGTGTGTAGGGTCCCCTGCAGAGTGGCATTCCACTCGTCTATATAAACATCATCCCCCTCTGGGAGGACTGCAATCGTGGTATGCAGGGGAGTTTTGGGGGGCAAATAGGTACCCTGAGCTAACACCCACGGTGCCCAGGTTTCCCAATCCTGGGCAATAGTAGGTTCTGAGCTGGGTAGGAGTCTCATCCAAAAGACTTCAGTGTGGGATACAGGGAGGGGGGTTGCGGGGAGTAAGGGAAGGAACGTAGTAGGATTGGGGCCTGTTGGGTCGGGGGTGTCGATCATGCATTGGATAGTGGAATTCATCCGGCAGAGTAAATCTCTACCAAGTAGGGGAACGGGGCAGGAGGCAGAGTATAGAAACTGGTGATAAGCGTCTAGTTTAAACCCTTGTACTCGCAACGGTTGGGTGAAGGGGTTGCTGTCGTGGACCCCGGAGAAACCTATGGTGGTGAGTGAACGAGACGATAGGGGGGGTACACGACCCCCAAGCCCTGTCAGAGTCTAAACAGTGGCCCCGGTGTCGACCAAAAATTTAATTGGGCAGCCCTCCACGGTGAGGGTGAGGTATGGTTTATATTCTGTAATGACTATGGGGCTTTCCTCACCAGGTTTCTCCGGGGTGTCCTATGCCTGTGACCTGGGGTATTGCCAATTTAGGAAGATCCCGGCACCCGGGGGGTGTTGACCGGGCTGCTGGGCTTGGTTTCCCAAAGGAGGGGATGTTTTGTTTGGGCATTCCCTCAAAAAATGCCCAAGTTGGTGACACCCAAAACAGGGATTCCCGGGACCGGGACGCCGGTACCCCCGCCCTCGTCCTTTTCCCCGTGGGCCACCCTGGGGGTTATTCCATCTAGGGGTTGGGGTAGGTCCGGGAGGACCAGTTGGTGCTCCCCCATACCACGAAGGCTGGGGGCCCCACGTCTCGGCTCCTGGAGCCATTGGGGTCACTGAGGGGCCTGGGGGGGCAGGGGGAGGCATCAAGGGCAACTGGGCTTTACCACTGGGGTCCGCTATTTTGCTGCGCTTGTCTTTCTCTTGTTCGTTTTTTAACTGTAATTTGGTAAGAGCTAGTCTCAGCATCTTTTCCTCATCTACTTCTTTATCTGGCTCTTCCTCAAACTTTTCTAGATAGTGAAGGACTGCTCCCTCCCATTCCGTGTGATCTTTTATTCTTAAGTTGATCACGTCATCGAGCCGTGTGCAGACTGAGGGAGGCAAAAGTTTCTCAACAGCGGCCCTGAACATGCAGTTTGTGTCCCCTAATGGGTTAACCCCATGATGATCTTCCCACTTTTGCCGGTCCTCCCTTTCCTTTCCGGTAAATGAACCCCTCTATTCCTAGTCTGGACTGCCGGTGGGGATGTTTTTCTCTAAGTGCTTCCCACTAGTTACCTCGGAAGAGGTCGAACCGGTCTCTATCTGGGCGTTGCTCAGTGTTTGCTGTTCTCTCTATATCTCTGCATGCGGTGACTCCCTGCCATCTCACTAGCACGGCCCTAATGTCACCCATAGCTAGATTGTCCGTGGCAGTCAGGGTTTCGAACCTACGTATCCAGGGGTTAGCTCCATCCTTTAACGGTGGGAGCGAGTCTACCAGGGCCTTCATGTCACGATGACACCATGGCTGGTACGTGTCAACCCCCTCCCTCCCTGGAACTTCCACCAACGGACCTAGGAACGTTGCCCCCTCCACATGGGTGTATTCTGATCCCCAATTGTCATGCAATGTTTCGAATTCACGGTTATAGTTGTCTTTCTCACTTTCACCTTTCCCTCTGTCCCCCGAGTTGCGGGGTGTGGAGAGTGAGTGGTTCTGATTTTCCCTGTTCTCCTTCTGTCTCCCCCGAGTGTGGGATGCTACGCTCTCACTCGGTGGGGTTTTTACTACTCCTTTCTTCCTGTCTTCTTTCCTTCTCCTCTCGTGGCTGCGCCCCTCATTTCCCACAGTGCGACATGCCTTGGCCCCGAACGTCCGCGTATGACGATCACTTTCTGTCGCTTCCTTTTTTCTTTCGCTGGGTTTATGACCCACCTCTTGCGTCCCTGTGTTCCTTGTTTGCCCCTTTCTTCCTCTTCTTCGCTATCGCTAGAGTCTGTTGCTGTACTATCCTCCGTTTCACTCTCGCTATGCTCTTCGTCCTGCCGTCTCTCGCAACTTTCCTCTCTTACCCCACCCACCCCTTCAGGGCGTGTTAGTCCCCATTCGAATGGGATGGGGTCGACGACCGAGGCGCTTGAGATGACCAACATGGGCGCCTGCACTACGGACAGGTTGTCTAAACCGCAATCAAAAACATCGCAATATGAGGGCATTGGTCCGGACGGCCCTGCTCTTTCCGTTTTTGAGGTTTTACTCGAGCCTTTTTTAGTATTGTTTTGTTGTTGTCGTTCTGTCAGGGTCTCTTCTAAAGTGGGATATATTGGTTCTGTCGGTGGCGCGTATGGGGGTGGTCGGAGGCCCTCAGTCGCTTTAGCCTGAGCGGTCGGTCGCGGTTCCTTTTTATCTGTCGGTTGTATCAGTGTCACTGGTCCTGGGGAAGTTGTCCCTTCAGGCGGTAGTGTCTGTGTCAGGGCGGTGCGAATAACTTCCCATCTATCGAATCGTTCGAGCATTTCATCGTTCTTTTTGTCAGGCCGGTGGTGACTGGCGGCCGCTTTTATCGCTTGCAGACGGGCCGTCTCTACTTTTACCCAGTCACCTACTTTTTATAAGTCATCTCTGTTATAAGGGCCTTTAACAGGGAACAAACCCTTCTGGTACCATATTTTACAATATTTGGGGATGCGCTGCACCCATTTTTCTTGTTCTTTTATGGGTATACCCCGATCGCATCTGTCTATTATAGATGTATTCTTTGACTCGAGTTAACTGCGCGTCCGCAGTGTCTTTTAGGGTTGCCATGGCGTTTACTATTTTATGATACTTTTATCGAATTCACGAGGCTGACTCCCGTTAGGCTTTTACATTACGCTTGTTTGTACGTTCCACAAACGTCAAATGCGCGGGGCTGCTTCCCGTCAGGCTTAAATTGTAAAAGTAAAAAAATCAAAAAATTCGAAAAATCTAAAAAAAATTGAATTAAAAATTAAGCGATTAAAAATTAAAAAAATTAAATTAAAAAATTGGAAAATTAAAAAAATACAAAATGTAACAAAAATTTAAAATTACAAATACAAAAACAATAAAAAAAAAATATTTTATTTTTAATTATTTGTTTCTTTTCAATATTATTATTATTATGTTATTATTATTATTATTATTATTTCTTATTATTATTATAAATGTATCAATGTTATTATTAATAGTTTTTGGGAATACTCTCGTCCGGCATCGTTGTTGTAAATAGTTACATGTATACTGGCTGCCTCCCGTCAGGCCCTTTTTTTTTTTTTTTTTTTATGAATACTCTCGTCCGGTATTCTGGCTTAAACAATTACACGTTAAAGGAATACACTCGTCCGGTATCCTTGACTTAAACAATTACACATTAAAGGAATACTCTCGTCCGGTATTCTTGACTAAACAATTACACATTAAAGGAATACTCTCGTCCGGTATCCTTGCCTTAAACAAATACACATAGAGGAATACTCTCGCCCGGTATCCTTGCCTTAAACAAATACACATAGAGGAATACTCTCGTCCGGTATCCTTGCCTTAAACAAATACACATAGAGGAATACTCTCGTCCGGTATCCTTGCCTTAAACAAATACACATAGAGGAATACTCTCGCCCGGTATCCTTGCCTTAAACAAATACACATAGAGGAATACTCTCGTCCGGTATCCTTGCCTTAAACAAATACACATAGTGGAATACTCTCGTCCGGTATCCTTGCCTTAAACAAATACACATAGAGGAATACTCTCGCCCGGTATCCTTGCCTTAAACAAATACACATAGAGGAATACTCTCGTCCGGTATCCTTGCCTTAAACAAATACACATAGAGGAATACTCTCGTCCGGTATCCTTGCCTTAAACAAATACACATAGAGGAATACTCTCGTCCGGTATCCTTGCCTTAAACAAATACACATAGAGGAATACTCTCGTCTGGTTTCCTTACCTTAAACAAATACATGTATTTACGGGGCTGCCTCCCGTCAGGCTTTTAATTTCCGGGAATACTCTCGGTATTCTTGTCGTCAATTATTACATGTATTTATGGGGCTGCCTCCCGTCAGGCTTTTGAATTGTTTTGTATTCGAATACTCTCGTCCGTTACACGTGTCTTTATAATTACATGTTAGCCCCTAACCGTCACTGACGCGGGTTTACGACATGAACTACATAGGACATACAACGCAATTCATAGCAATGCAATATCGTTCTTTCAATATAGTATTAATACCTCACGAAAGTCGACAGAAAGGCCGTCACTCACCCGCGTCTCTTCCTACAAGACTATGTCCTACAGATCTCATTTAAATCCTGCCTCTAATAAGGGATTGTCCTATGCATTTTTAGTCCATTTTCCTAAAGACAAGGTTACTGCTTACCTATCCAGGTGGGGCCCACTGAAGAGACGCGTCAGTGTTGTGGTCCTTCCGATCGTCTAGGAGGTGGATGGAGGTTCCGTGGCCCAACTCTGTTCGTCCCTTGGGACCGAATCCCGGACGAGCCCCCAATAGTTGTCTAGTTTAATGATTGAGTTGGCTTATAATTATATGGAACCTTCCTAAGTAAAAATTTAGTTCAACACTTGAATTGAGTGGACGATTCCCATGATTTTAATAAGTATAAAACAAGGTCTATCAATAGAATAGTACAAGAACGATATTACAGGTCTATCAGCTACTCAGTACTGAGTTCTCTCCACGCAGGGAAAGACAACGACACTCGCTCGAGCACCGCTGGGCTAACAAACACATGTCAGTGTCCAGTTGGGGTTTTTAAGTGTTGAGTTCCCGCCCTTCAGGTGGGACGGTTCTTCTTCTCAGAGTATCTGGTGTACCGGTTCGTCATGCCCAAGTTGAGAGCCAGCCTTCACTTCCAGGTGCAACGCCGTTAAGCGTCGCTTAGTAGGACGCTGTTCCGTGTCGCTTGTGGTTTTCTGTTTCTGCTTCGATCGTGGTTTTCCACTGGTGTTAGACCTGATAAACTTTTGTTGTGAGTCATTTATCTTATTGTCTGAGTTTTTGAAGCCTGCACTCGAGATGACCCTGTTTACTACAGAGTTTTCGAAGCCTGCACTCGAGCTGACTTTTTCTACTGCACAGTACATTTTCCTTTTGTCATCAGTTTTCCGTCTACAACGTCCAAGTCCAGACTCCCTTGCAAGAAGTAGGATTTCACCACACATTGTTCCTAGATCCGAAGTCATGGTGGATGCTAAAATATGTTTACAATGATAATGGCTAAGGTACTGGCCTCCTAATCCAGGGATTGTGGGTTCGAGTCCCATCTGGGGTTATTTCAAGCAGAATGTCCCAGCGGATACGTGATGGGACCATAAACACAAAGTCGATTTATCGAAGCAATCCTCTGCTAGTATTGTACATTTTCAAAGTTTCGGTCCAAAAATAAATTTCAATTGACATCCAACTCCAGACTCCCATGCAAGAATTAGGATTTCACCACATATTGTTCCAAGATCTGAAGTCATGGTGAATGGTAAAAGATGTTTACAATGACTATTAATAGATGGCTTCAGCCAGAGTTTATTGGTTGACTACATATTTTTATACTACAAAGCAGAGTGGCGCAGCGGAAGCGTGCTGGGCCCATAACCCAGAGGTCGATGGATCGAAAACATCTTCTGCTAGCATTGTACATTTTCAAAGCTTCAGTCCAAAAATGAATTGCATTTGACGTCCAAGTCCAGACTCTCATGCAAGAATTAGGATTTCACCTCACATTGTTCCAAGATATGAAGTCATGGTGGATACTAAAATATGTTTATAATGAAGATTAATAGATGGCATGAGCCAGGGTTTACTGGTTGACTCCATATTTTTGTACTACAAAGCAGAGTGGCGCAGCGGTAGCGTGCTGGGCCCATAACCCAGAGGTCGATGGATTGAAACCATCCTCTGCTAGTATTGTACCTTTTCAAAGCTTCAGTCCAAAAATGAATTGCATTTGACGTCCAAGTCCAGACTCTCATGCAAGAAGTAGGATTTCACCACACTTTGTTCCAAGATCTGAAGTCATGGTGGATGCTAAAATCTGTTTTTAACAAATAATAATAGATGGCATGAGTCAGGGCTTACTGGTTGACTCCATATTTTTGTACTACAAAGCAGAGTGGCGCAGCGGAAGCGTGCTGGGCCCATAACCCAGAGGTCGATGGATCGAAACCATCCTCTGCTAGTAGCATAACGTTTCAAAGATTCAAGCCTCAAGATGAATTGGCTTTTTAGTCCAGCCTCCCTTGCTAGCATAAAGAGTTCTCCTCACATTGCTGCATCATTAGAAATTGTAGCAGAGATTCATATCAAGAGTTTTGAAAGCGTAAGCCGCATATATACTTTATAGAAGTACTTACAATTGAGCCAGTAACTTGTAGTTTGACTCAGTCCTCTTGTACTTCAAAACAGAGTGGTGCAGCGGAAATGTGCTGGGCCAATGAAAAGTTATAATTCATTCATTTTCTCATTGGAATTTTTGTTTTAACACTGTCAAAACAGAACATACATATACAGTATTCTTTTGTATTTAAACCTCGCTAGCGCTTGTTTTGCCATACTTTTTTTTTGGTGTCTAATCAGATGGTAAGAAAACAATGTGCCCCAGTGGCAGTGGCGGCTGGTGAAAAATATTCTCGGTGGGGCTGTGCCATACTTTTTTTTTCCTGTAACCATCGCGATATATTTTAACACAAACTGCAGGACAGCAGTGCTCAGTGAAACATTCAGTAATTATTTAATGCCAATATTAAAAAGTTGAGGCATTCTTACACAAAAACATATTACACAAACCCAAGCCTTTCATTTGCATTTAAAGTGAACTTTTCACCATTGGTAGTAAACAGGCAACGCAACAGGCATGCTGTCAGAACAGAGTGGAAAGTGGACAATAACATGAAATTATTATAAAGTTTATAGGAAATCTTACACTGTATAAAAGGATGTATAATATAGAAATGGATATCAAGTGGATGAACTCAAACCTTTGACTGGAAGAATAGCATGCAGTATTTTATGATCATACTAAATGTGACTAATTGTTAATGTGCTCCAGAACTGCAACAATTAATTGATACAAAACAACATATATACAGTAATATTAGCAAAGACACTATTAAGACTTTCTTGAGTACCATATATAACTGGATTTTTTATGCTAAGGTCAACTATATACAAAGAAACATGCGGCCAGAGCTGCTCTGTGTGTGTGTGTCTGTCATCTTATTTGTACAGGAATTTTGCCCGTCTGTCCTTCTGAGTGGCAAACCTCTCAATGACCCTTTGATTAAAGTCAGGAATGTCAAGTTTAAAGTTTAAAGTTTCTTCTCCATGGAGAGCATGGCCAGAGCGTTCAGGCGATCCTGTGTCATGCTGTTTCTCAGGAAGGTCTTGATCCTTTTCAGTGTAGACAAGCACCTTTCTGACTCAGCAGTTGTCATGGGTGTGGTGATGAGGATCTTGAGGAGGTTGGCAGTCTCTGTGAAAGTGCTCTGAAGGTTGTTCTCCATGAAGAACTGGTACAGGGGCACTGCACCACTACAAGCCTTGAACTCACTGTTCTCATAGATGAGGGACAGTTCGGTTTTGAGCTTGGCCTTGTTCAACATGGGGTACGCCTCCACGGTTGTTTCAAGCGCTGTATCGGGGAACTTCACACTGTGTTGTGGGAACAACTCTCCGTGCAATAGTGTTGCGCAGATGAGGTGCTGGGTGAAGGAGAACCTCTCTTTGGCATGACTCAGGATGGTATCACATACCTGTAAAAGATACATCATCAGCTTTAATTTCCAATTAAGCTATTTTGATGCAAGTGATCCTGACTGACACATGCCTATGTCCAACTCAAGTATATGATTACCAAGGTGCTGATTGTTCAGGGTTTTGGCTACATACTACCAGGCCTGAAAAAAGTTCTAGGGGGAAACACTGACAATTACATCACAACTTACCTCTATAGCCAACCTCTGTTGTTCTCCTGGTCCCAGCATCCTCCGTCGCTTGATGGGCTGTTGCTGCTCGTCAGATGCGCTGTCCCCACACAAAGAGGGAATTGAGGCCCTGGGTCCAAAAAATAAAGTTTAATTTGATAACTTGCAATCAGACTTCTTAACTCACTGTAATTCCCCCTCAACACACAACCAGTGACTTTTATTTATATATATATATATATATATATATATATATATATATATATATATATATATATATATATATATATATATATATATATATATATATATATATATAGACAGACAGATAGATGTGTGTATATACACACAAACTATGTCTAGTAACTGCTTTTAACCTGTGATGTACATAATTAACTGATTTTATTACGTTTTAAAGCCTTTTTCTATTACATTTGTGAGAGGGATGCAACATCATTTTGTTCTGCTGTGCACTTAGCAATAAAGTTAATCTTCAATAACAACTAGGCCTCTTCTAGAAATTGACCGGGTGGACACCTGAATAATTATTACAAACTGTGTAGTACTTTCCTGCATTATTATCAACGTCTGATTGTGTCTTCTCTTTCCTTTTAAAATACTAAAACAAATATAATTGTGACGGCTCTATGATAATCACTCACTTTGATGACCAGACACATTTAGGCTTTTAAACTGTTGTAAGTGAACTATTCATCTTTCTAACAACATCTTTATCAGCCAATAGTAAATATAGTTATTTACCTGATTGTTAGCATGCTGTCTGTGAACCTCTGGACAAGTGCTTTAATGAAGACAGGGTCGATGTTCCTCTTCTGCAGCTGGCTGAAAAGCATGTCCACATTTAGCATGATCTTGTGGAACAGTGCCAGGAAAAAACAGAAAGCCTCGTCTTCGAGCATCCTCACAAAGCCCCCCGCCTCTCTGACAGTCGGGGCATCAAAGTTCCCAGAGTCTCTGATGGTCTGGAAACACGTTAGGAGGTCATCCCTGTACTCGTACACAGTGTTTACAGCTCGACTGTGGAAGTTCCACCGTGTTGTAGAGGCTCTGGGGAGTCTATGCGCAACCACTTCGTCAAGCACGGTGGTTCGCTTGGGAGACCTGGAGAAGAAAGCAGAAAATCGTACAATATACCTTCAATTCTAAGTTTCATTATGTCACAATATTCCAACAGAAAAAATAAAGGCATTTTGCCTATTTTCCATTTGTCTAAGGAAAATATTTTGTTAATAATAGCCAACAACAACAAAAATCAAAATATGTATTAAACATTTGCATTTTAGAAAGTAGAACTGTAATGTGTGCTAACAAAATTATCAGTCAGTGCAATTAAGCCATCTGTAAAAGGCGTCTTGTGTTTAGCCAAAAGGTGACTTATCTGAAATGATGGTTCAGTAGCAGCATTATCTTGAGCAGCGTTTTTTGTGAAATACGATTGCTGGGCCTTCAACCCCGATTTCAGCCTTTGAAGTTCTGGTTATTGGTGTTGTGGTGCCACTCTAGATTTTCTCTTTAGACTGTGTTTGTGTTTGGTAGCACAACTTACATACACACTTGTCATTCACCAAGGTAAAAATATGTTCCTCTTCCCATTCTGAATGGAAATTGTACGTTTTCACCTTCTTACGTGGAGTCTCTGCCATGCTAGCTATACCACTATATTATATAGTCATATAATAACATTTGCAACAGTTACGTGCCGGTACTCTTCGCTTATCTCATTTGTCATAGGTTGCTATGCAGAAAAAAATACAACAGCTGGATCGAGAGAGAGAGAGAGAGAGAGAGAGAGAGAGAGAGAGAGAGAGAGAGAGGAGCTTGCAAAACTAAACAGTAAGCAGGCATAATTTATTTGTGTATTTCGTTTTCTAAACTACTACTTTAGTTTTTTTTTTGGGAGCTACAGGGAAAGTCTCAAAGATCTACCAGATTATCACAAATGACACATCGGCGACCAATGGTCTAGGGTTATGATTCTAGCTTAGGGTGTGAGAGGTCCCAGGTTCAAATCCCGGACGAGCCCAGAAAAGAAGCTTAGTTTTTAGCTGAATGTTGTGAACTGACACCCTGTGCCCAGGGTTTCTTGTAAGATTGCCATAATTTGAATTCAAGACTCTTGAAATTGGCATTTATCTTGGCAGGCTAGTTTTACATTTTTGCCATTGGTCTTAGTTGCCATCAACCTATAAACCTACTTTAATTGTTAAATAAAACATATTAGGATACATGTTTAGGTCAGTATAAAACGAAAGCTCATTGCTTAAATGTAATATAGACTGTGTCTATTTTACACTTTGGACAACATTCTACGAAAAAATATGTTAGCAGCTCTCTCCAACAAGGTTCTATGGCGTAACAGTCACCACTCTGACCTTTGAATCCAGTGATCTGATTTCTAATCATTATGGATATCTCTCTGCATGTCTTCATGGCATTTAAACAGATAATAACATTTCCAATGTTATGCTTCTTAAACGCTCCACCGTCTTCCTACTGATTGCATAGCACACTAAAGTGCCTGTGGAGCACATTCAGTTTAGTTACCTATTCAACTTCGATTACTGCTTATGATCTAGCAATTCTTCTTCTTTGCATTATTAAGACCCAATTGTTAAGCTGGAATGAAAGATGAACAAACGTGGAATTTGTGTACATCTTTGAGGAAGTGTGTTGTTTTCAAAAGGGGTTTCTAAGCATTTGAGCATGACATTGTCAGGCCAGTGTATGCACATTTGAGAAATGTATTTTAAAAAACATTTTCAATGCAGAGGATTGACGGGCAGTGGTGGGATTTGAACATACACCTCCTAAGTAACTGGAGCCTAAATCCAGTGCCTTGGAACGCTCGGCCACACCACCACGAAGAACACAGCTTCTTAAATGGCATTTCAAATTTATGATTAAACGCAAAGGATTGACTGGCAGTGGAAGGGTTTGAAGCAACGGCTCCTCGAACCAGAGCCTAAATCAATCACCTTGAACAACTCAGCCACACTGCATCACCGGACATCTTTAATGATTTGTGTATTACAAAGTCAGACTTTAATGTGGTTCAAATGAAGAAAGACTATTTGAACTTGGTGACAAATTTGGGTACATAAAATGTTGTTTAAGTGATTGCGCTATTGTGTATCATTAAACGAGCTTCAGCAATTACCCAATCAGTCTTAGAAATAGCGGCTTGTACTGACACCAAATGCCCAGTGTTTCTTGTCTGATTGTAACAACTATATTTCAAGACCCTTTAAATTGTCATTTTTCTTGGCAGGCTATTTTTACGATTTTGTCATTGGTCTTAGTTGCCATGAACCTACAAACCTACTTTCATTGTTAAATAAAACATATTGGGATAAATGTTCAGGTCAATAAAAAAAGGAAAGGTCATTGCTGAAATGTAATATGGGCTACGTCTAGTTTCCACTTTGAACAACATTCTACAAAATAATCTTTGAGAAGTTCTCTAAATCAAGGTTCCATGGTGTAACAGTCACCACTCTGACCTTTGAATCCAGTGATCTGATTTCAAATGATATAGTAGCCTTCTAGATGGTTACTTCTTCAACCTCACCTATATTGAGTACATCATCTCTCTGCATGTCTTCATGGCATGTAAACAGATAATAACATTTGACAATGTTATGGTTTTCAAACGCTCCACTGTCTTCCAATTGATTGCATAGTACACTCATAAATCTGCGGAGCACATTCAGTTTAGTTAATTGTTCAACTTTGATTACTGCTTATGACCTAGCATATATTCTTTGAATTATTATGACTCAATTGGTAAACTGGAATGAAAGATGAACAGACATGGAATTTGTGTACATCTTTGATGAAATTTGTTGTTTTCAAGAGGGGTTTCTAATAATTTGAGCATGACATTGTCAGGCCTCTGTATGAACCTTAGAGAAAGGCCTTTCAAAATAATTTTTAAATGCAGATAATTTACTAGCAGTAGTGGGATTTGAACACACGCATCCTGCACTTCCTTTTGTTAAGTGAAATGAATCAAGGGCAGGTAACAGAGCCTTAAACTCAACAGTCAGGGCCTGGCTAATCCGTGTGTGATGCATTTTGGGTCTGAACAACTTCTCGATGGGAACTCTAACACTTCTAAGGACTTTACCAAGTCAACCTCCATTTATTAGACTGGCCTTGTCTTTCAGTTCCGCTGTGTTTTGAAGCGACTCCTACTGGTTAGTGTAGTGGAAAGTATTTCTGCCTGTAATACATGAGCCCAGGGTTGAATTCCCTGACAGTATCCTTTCTAAACAATTTTAAGTCAGATGTGTTTTAATAACAAGAATGTGCATTGCCTTTTTTAAACAATACAGGAGATGGGAGAAATGGCTTAACAAATCACTATGGAGCGGGTCAAACAGAAATGACAGCGTGGCCATTTTAATCAATTACCCCTCTATTCTGGTTTAGGGCAGCACTGTGGTGAGAGACGGAAGGGCACTTTTAGCACACTTGACTTTTATGGGAAGAGATTTTAAGCTCTTAAAGATGTATGGTTTTAAAGTAGAGAAGTTGTCGGTTTTATTGCAGGGACTATGCAATATACTCAAGGACTGTTTTAAAACTTTGCATCCAAGAGAGGAGGGCTTCACCTGGTTCAGTAGTGATGGTTCCAGAGCTTCTCGCATAGACTATATTTAAACCAGAGACTGCCCGCTGACCGACGCTAGACTAACCCATTTTCTTTTCTGATCACACTCTCCTGCACCCTTTCACTCTCTTCAGGTGTGATTTAAGGTAGTGATCTGTGAAAAACTGAATTGCTCCCTGATAGAAGATAAGGAGTTAGGCAGACAGTACAGGGAGCAATTCAGTCAAAGGCAGACCCTCCAATACTTGTACGAAACACGTGCACATTGGTGGGGAATGGTGAAGGGAAAGACAGACAGTTTTTTAAAAGACAGGATAAAATAAACAAGAAAAATAGATGCATGGTGGGGCTGCAGAAAATACTACAACTGTATTTTAAATTAACGCAACAATGGTTTGATTTTATCCAAGAAATTTGATTAGTAAAAGAACAAATGTTGGTTTTATCTAAAATCACAACCAGGAATATTATTCAGGTGGAAAGAAAGACACAATGAAGAAGGGGTAAAATGCACCCGGTATTTCTTTAAGAACATTTATAAAAGTGGGGAGGGTATTTAAATAAATGGGGAGATGGCAGGGATTAAACCTCGGGCCTCCTACATGGGAAGCATGCGCTCTACCGATGAGCTTCATCCCCTGTGTTACTTAAATGTTACATCTGTGCAACCGATACCTGAAGCTTTACTAAATGATTCAAGGGAGCAATAGGTTAAAGACTGGCCATAGGGTATCATTAATTTTACAGAGAATTGGCCTGCCTGCTGATATTAGCACTGGGCAACCGTTGTCGGCAGGATTCAAACCTGTTTAGTGACACACAAATGGTTTTCTAGTCCATGGCCTTCAGCACTTGGACATGACTACACCAGTATTCAGATCGGTCAGTTCTTTGAAGAGCAACAGAATCCAATATTTCAAATTGGGAGAACCTTTTGTTATCAACGTTGGCAGCTTTTAACGTCATCTAGCAGATGCCAGCGATTGAACCCATGGCCTCTTATACGCAAATATTTACATATATCATACATGCAAAGCAGGTGCTCCACCACTGAGCTACATCCCATTACTTGCAAATATTGTACATTTCTGCAACAAGGACCAAAAGCTTTGCTTAATGACGCACAGAGAAAAAGGTTATCGACTGGCATTAAAAGCTATTATCATAATTTGGCCACCGTTAAATGCAAGATGTAAACCTGTGCATTGAGACCTCAATGGATCTCTAGGACATCCCCCTAACCCTAACCCTAACCCTAGCTCATCGGAGGACAGTCAGTCCATGACCCCGTCACGCCTGGAACCCCTCCTACACCCACATACCAACCGCAAAGCCTCCATGTGGGCCCTCCCCATTAGGAAACCAATTATTATCATGGGGGATAGCAATATTGCACGCATCCCTAAGTTCCAACATAAGGACATCCAAGCGGACAGTTTCCCAGGAGCCACACTCAGACACCTAGCCGCCATTCTGTTAAAAATCACATCCCCTAGACCAGACATCAAGCTAATTCTCTTTTCCATCGGCATAAACAACTGCCTCAGAGAACAATCAAGCATCACTATCACTAAAGACACCGATTAATTAGGATAGCCAGGGAAAAATTCCCACAGGCCCGGTTTACCATCCCACTCCTCACGGTTTCCATCAGACTGACCGCCCGCCAACTCCTTTGCGCCAAGGTCTTCAACACCTTCGTTAGGGATAGTATGGAGGATGTTGACCTCCGCTGTAACTTCCTTAACCAATTGTCTCTAGTTCACTTTCAGACAACCCATGACAACATCCACTGGACTACGGAGACAGCGAGGGCGATGCTGCAGGACTGGCTAACACAGCTGGGTTTATAAGTGGGTCACCAGGCGCAGCGTCGTCCTCCGTGTCTAATGTCACTAACCTCTCCTCCGTCCGTTTATCCTCGCTGGAGTGTGAGGTCCTCGAACGGGGCCTTACCTTCATCCCAACACCGTCACTCCTAGACCGCGACCTGTTGAGACAAGACCTACACATTTATCACCGTTGATTAAAAATCCTTGATTATTATAAATTTAACACCGACTTCACCTACTCACCTTTTACCACGCAGTCCACATGGGAGCCAGCCGTAGAATCCATCTCGGCGCCCATACGTGACCTCATTAAGCACGACATCCGGTCCTTCCGTGACCTTCGACCTCGACGACCTGTTGGTAAACCAAACGTTACAACGGAGCAACAACAGGCACTAAAAACATTATCGACCCGTCACGAGATAATCATCAAACCGGCGGACAAGTGCGGCCAAATAGTGCTACAAGATCGTACTAATTATGTTTTGGAAGCGACCCGCCAGCTCCAAGACACCACATATTACCGCCCCCTCGCCGAACCCATGTTTTTAGAAACACAGACCATAATCAGGGCCTTATTTGACGATATGAGGAAGAAACACCTCATCACTGCCAAACAGGCCAACTACCTTTACGGCCCCGACCTTCCACGCGCTAGGTTATTTTACCTACTCCCCAAATTACACAAGCCCCCCGAGAGTTGGACTATTCCTCTTCTGGTCCCTCCGGGACATCCGATAGTGAGCGATTGTGGCTCAGAGTCCTACCGGCTGGCAGAGTTCGTCGACGACTACATTAACCCCCTGTCAGACACCCACCCCAGTTACATTAAGGACACTTACACCTATGTGAATAAATTAAAACTCCTTACCGTACCGGAGCACACCTTCATCTTCTCCGTAGACGTTGACTCATTGTACACAAATATAGACACTCCCTTAGGTCTAGACACGGTCAAGAGAGCACTGATCCATCTCGCCCAGATGATTACATCCTAAAATTCTTGGAGATCACTGTTACCCGTAATGACTTTTCATTCGATGACACGTTTTTCCTCCAAATGTGTGGGTGTGCGATGGGCAGAAAATATTCTTCAGCATATGCAGATATTTACCTGGCTGAATGGGAACGGTCAGCATTTCTCAAATGCACGTAACGCCCCTTGGTCTATTACCGGTATTTGGATGACATATTTGGACTCCGGGACAAATCCGAAGCAGATTTTCAGCAATTTATTAACACCTTGAACACACACCATCCCCGCATTAAATTAACACACACACTCCATCTCCAACAGGTCCCATTTCTTAACATGGTGGTTTTCTTCTCTGAGGCGGTGGAGGGACAGAAAACATTATTAACTAAAGTGTACTTCAAGGACACGGACAGGCACTCTATTATTTAACAGCAGCTACCACCCCCAACATACTTTTAGTTCTATAATAAAAATCACAACTCATCCGGTTTCACAGAATCTGTTCTCTCCCCCATCATGTAGAGGAGGCCACCAAAATCCTTTTTGGGGCCCTCAGACCTTGCGGCTATTCCAGACGCTTTCTGCGCACCATCAAGCGTGAGGTCACGGTCCGTTTCACAACAGGTCAGTCAAACCTAAACAGGAACACCACAGAACACAAGTTAATTCCGTTTATCACCATGTTCTCACGTCACCTAGGCCCCTTCAACAAAGCTATCAAACAACAATTCCACTCCACTCAACTACAAATATCCCCACTCGCACCCTTCAAGGTCATCATGGCATATCGACGTAATAAAAACTTAAAGGATATCCTGGTCCACACGGCACTTAATAAAACAGCACGCTGGACTAGAGCACGGCACACATTTCACTAACCTCAAAATTCAGCCTGAGCCCCACTTTTCCCCTCACTATTCCTCCATTCAGCTTAGCCACTCTTAGGCTAAGCAAATGCGTATACTGATGTCATTAAACCTCACACTTCCCAGAAATCAGCTCTGCTCAAGCACCGGATTTTCACATTCATCATACATTGTAGTATAATCTACTACATATTCAGTCCGGTCAGTTACCTTTCAGTTCCCACCATTCTACCAATAAAGAAAACAGTCCAGTCCTTTCCCTGACCCTACCTTACCTCAACCTCGGTTGAACCCCATACCTACCACTATCCTCACCATAACCACTTCCCACCCATACCTAAACATAACCTTCCCCATCCTTCCTTTCTCACGGGAGGGCCTGTCTCCTCGCCCTCTGGCTTATTGGTGGGTTTTATTGGGGACTGTCTTAGTCCAGCTGGACTCCCTGGTCCTGGGGTGGGCAGGTCATGGTCTCCCAGCCCCAACCCATACACACAAACCTCATACAGTGGGTTGGCCGGGGCTTGGGTGAGGGGGTACCATTAATTGACCGTAAGTCCCAGCACCCATGACCAGGGACCGGGCGAGACCGCTGGACCACCACACCTCTTCTGACCCTCCTTGGTCACTGCGCGTTTGGCCCCTTTACATCGGCCCCCCCCATTCACTGCCCAGCTCCCTGGGCGTCCAGCACTTCCCCCTCAAAAACAACCAACACAGTTTTTTTATTCTCACAATTTGTATTTTTTTCTATTTTTCTATCTAACCCTATTTTTAACCCTAAACCACCAGAGAGTTGGACGGTCCCAATGGTTGTCCCTCCAGGTCGCCCCATTGTGAGCGACTGTGGATCAGAAACCTACCGCTTAGCGGAGTTTATCGACCATTATATTAATCCCTTGTCTCACCTCCACCCCAGCTACATTAAGGACGCGTACACCATTGTCAAAAAACGTAAAGATTTGACGGTCCCTGAGAATACATTTTATCTTCTCCATTGACGTGAACTCATTGTACACAAACATAGCAACCCCCCTCGGCCTAGATGCTATTAGAAAAGCCCTTTGTGCGTCACCGGATCTCTCACGACCGGATGATTTCATTTAAAAATTTCTGGAAATAACCCTCACACGTAATGATTTCTCATTTGATGACGCTTTCTTCCTACAGACATGTGGTTGTGCAATGGGGAGGAAATACTCTCTAGCCTAAGCAGACATTTATCTGGCGGACTGGGAGCAGTCAGCTCTCCTTAAATGCTCTACGCGTCCCCTATTGTATTACCGCTATCTAGATGACATATTTGGTCTTTGGGACCAATCGGAATCGTCGTTTAATGAGTTTTTCAACACCCTTAACTCACACCATCCGCACATTAAACTGTCCCACACCCTCCATCTCCAGCAGGTTCCTTTCCTGGACACGGTGGTGTTCTTCATGGATGCGGTGTTGGGGCAGAAGACCCTGGCGACCAAAGTCTACTTCAAGGACACAGACAGGCATTTTTTATTGTTTAATAGCAGCTATCATCCTAAACACACGTTCAGTTATATCATCAAGTCACAGCTTATCCGTTTTCACCGAATCTGTTCCCTCCCCCACCATGTGGAGGAGGCCACCAAGATTCTATTTAGAGCCCTTAGACCACGAGGATACTCCAGACGCTTCCTCCGCATTATTAAAAGTGAGGTCGCCACTCTCTTCACCTCAGACCAGCCACCCCTAAACAGGAACACCACAGAGCACGAATTAATCCCATTCATCACTATGTTTTCACGTCAATTAGGCCCCTTTAACAAGGCGATCAAGCAGAGATTTAACTCCACCCAACTGCAGATCCCTTCACTCGCACCATTCAAGGATATTATGGCCTACCGCCGCAACAAAAATCTTAAAGATATGTTGGTACACACGGCACTTAACAAAGCAGTACGCACGACCCATGACCCATACTTTACCAACGTAAAGTATGTATCCGGTTGCAGAGGTGGGACTGGCGCCCCCATCCTGCAGACCTTCTCACTCCTCTCCTCCAATGTAGTTTATGCCATCCGCTGCCAGTTATGCAGTGCCATCTATGTGGGGGACACAGGGGCCACGATTAAACAGAGGTTATACCAACACGTTTATCATATCAAGAAGGGAACCAATAGGAAGCTTTTATACGTCCACTTTATCCAACATCAGATCTCAAACCTGTCTCTCTTCGGCCTTGAGACAAACACCAATTGGTCTCTGGGTCAGAGGAGAGCAGCAGAGATAAGGTGGATTGCTAAGCTCTCCTCTGCGGCACCCTTGGGCCTAAACGATATCACACCTCAACCCTCCACACCTACTAACCCTCACCCCCTAGTTGCAGGTACCCCTCAGCCCCAGACAAATCTCTCCCTCTCCCACACCCTAACCATAACCACTCCCTCCTCTTCGCCTAACCATAACCACTCTCTCCCCCCTCTGCCTAACCATAATCTCTCCCTCCCCCTCTCCTAACCATAACCCCCCCTGTTTGGCAAACTTCAGTGTTATGTTATTTTTTTGCTTATTTTTAGATTTGTCCACTAGCAATTTCTTTTATTGCATTTCACTTATTTTAATGCAAGAGTTACATGTCTATTTTAGTTTGCTTGCGCCCGTGCCCTTCTCCTCTTACACCACTAGCTGGTGTTAAGGGGAGACACCTACCCCTAACCTAACCCTCCCTTTATCTTGTCCTGGTTTCTCTGCCTGGCTGATCAAGGCTAAACCGCCACAGTTCAGGCAGAGGGCAGGACAAGGCCCCCTTCCCCAGTGGCAGCTTACCCGTGGCATCTTCCCCAGTCTCCTCCTGGACCCCAGGTCTCTATCCAGGCCTTGGGTGTCCAGGGTTGACTCCCCCACTTTCCTTACCCTAACCATAACCATCCCGCCCCTTACCTAACCCTAACCTCCCCCCACCCCACTCGGACTCCCCTCCTCAGCCCTTAGGCTAATCCGCCTCGGTTGGGGAGAGGGAGTAGCTTGGGTTTACCTTCCCTCCCCATAACTTACATTTTCCTTTCCATTACCTCCCCATCTTCCTCTGGCCCCCACTCCCCAGCTTTTTAGGCTAAACCGCTTGTAGCAAAGTCCAATACTACACGCCACCTAGGTGGCTCCCATACTCCACCTAGGTGACTTTCCTCGGGCTCCTCCAAATGAATTGGACACAGGGTGGTGATGTTGAAAATCCAGTTTATTGTAATGGTTGCATATAATGAGGCAGGCAGACGGTGCTCCGTGCTGCCATGCCGAAGAGCTCTTTTCGAGTGTGTGTGGTGGTGGCTGGTTTAACCTGTGCACACTGATTGCTCAATGTGCAACAGGTGTGCAGCCTCACCCAGCCCCAGAGTCCAATCAGTCTGACTCGGGCCAGGTGAGGCTGCTTAAACCAGCCACCATCCACACACACTCCCACACCGCTCATGTTTTGTTGGGGGCCGGGGTTGATGCCCCTCATTAACCCTAGCCAGAACCCTTACCTCCCCCACCCTGCCCACCCCCTACCCTGTTAGACCCATTGGGGGTTATCCTGGACTCTGACCCCCCTGCGGGACGTCGAGTTTTATTATTTTATGCACATTCTTTCTTTATGGGTATCTACGGTTTTATTGTATGTGTTTTTGTGTGGGTTTTATAAGTAGGTACCTGTGTTTTAGAAGTGGTTTTATTGTTTTGACTTTTGTTATGAATGTGCATTCTTAGGTGGACTCAATGTCCAGGTGGGGTGTAGGTCATGTAGGGTCCCCTTGGGACCCTAGCAATTCCCCTTGGGCCTTTATCAGCTCTAGAGCTGGTGTACCCCCCATTTATTTTACCTGGGAACAGAAAAAAACATTAGTATTTTAATACACAAATGAAAGATTACGTTTTCTTACCTTGTTCTGCTCCTTGGGATATACTGGATTGGTCAGGGGACAGAAAAAAACATAAAAAGTATATTAATACAAAAATGACAGATACAAAAATACACTTACCTTGTTCTGTTCCCCGTAGTCTTCCAGTTGGGGCTTCTCCGTTCCCTCTCCCTTTTTAAACCTGAAGACCACAAAAACAAACCATAAAAACAATTATACAGGAGGACTGGGGATGTTGTGCCCGTGCATCTAAAAGTCTAAGACTCACACAAGTATAAATATATACAAAAACCTAACCTCGCCAGTGCCTCCATTTCCCTCCTGGAGTCCTGGTCCTCCTGTCCTCCTGTACTGTAAAGTGTATATACTTTAAAGAAAGAAATACAAACCGAAAAGTGGAAAACAGTTTTTACATATTTTATGTACTTACATGTTTTACTTATTTTTCTCTTTTTAACCCTTTTAATTGAAGTCTAAATTAACACGTGACACTACTGCTCTCACGTGTTTGGGAAGCAGGTGGATTTACCTGACAAGACCACCTGCTACCAATTCCCAATTAAGCCACTTCCTCCTCAAGAGAGGATGAGGCAAGCTTGCCTCACTTTGGGTTTGGACAGCAGGGAGAGAACATCTCCCTGCTGTCTTGTGTTTTTGGGAGTTGTTTTTTATGTGTTTTTGGGAGTTGTTTTAGCCTGTTTTTGGGAGTTGTTTTAGACTGTTTTTGGGAGTTGTTTTAGCTTTTAGATTTCCCCTTCCCCGTTCCCAGCCCTAGCCTAAAGAAGGAGAAACATCCGAAACTGTCGCGACACCGTTTTTTTTAATTATAGATTCTTTTATTTTTAGCGTAGATCCTTTTAGCCTTCATGTCTGCGTCGATGTCGATGTCGAAGTCTGCGTCGATGTCTGCGTCGATGTCTGCGTCGACGTCTGCGTCGACGTCTGCGTCGACGTCTGCGTCGACGTCGATGTCTGCGTCGATGTCGATATCTGCGACGATGTTGATGTCGATGTCTACGTAGATGTCGATGTCTACGTAGATGTCGATGTCAATGTCAGCGTCGATGTCTGCGTCGATGTCGATATCTGCGTTGATGTCGATGTCTGGTCAATGTCGATGTCTGCGTCGATGTCTGCGCCGATGTCGATGTCTGTGTAACTACCTCTGTCACTTTAGTTTATTTCAAGTATTTGCAGGTATTTTTTATTATTTAATTTCTTGTAAATTGTACGTTACAACAAGACGGAACTAATTATTGGTTCCGCCCGAGTGCTGTCACCCGGGCGCCTTTTAGTGACGCACCGAGGGAAACTTGACCGCATGAGCGAATTATTTTCCACTGTTACCGTGTTCAAGTGCATACTTACAGAAGAAGATAAAGGACATTAAAAGGACGTTTAGCACCTCTGTGTGATAAGCAGCAATGAGGTTTGTTGACAAGTTATTTTGCTGAGGGTGTTTGTGTTTACGTGCGTCATTTTTGGTGTGAAATGTGCATGGAGTGTCTAGTTGTGTGAGTTGATTGTAGCGCCGGATGTGTGAGACATGCACATGGCATTATTTTTGTTAATGTATTTTTTCTTTCTTTAACCCAGTTCTCACGGGTTGACCAGCAATAAAACCCTGTATACAAATCAAGATCTCTTGCCTCATGGTCACTGGAGGAGCTACAGTCGATGTCGATGTCTGCACCGATGTCAATGTCTGCGTCGATGTCTGCATCGATGTCTGCGCCGATGTCCATGTCTGCGTCGATGTCCATGTCTGCGTCGATGTCCATGTCTGCGTCGATGTCCATGTCTGCGTCGTGTTGTAGCAAATTAGATGACTGGTGGCTGGTTCGATTAAAGGCTAAGACAAATGGATATCCGTAGTTGATTTATTTCATATGCTGCAGCACATAAAAGACACAGTTTCAAAGGCAACTCCACACAGAGCAGAGTTCTCGAGAAAGTGCGCCCCAAAGGAAGGAGAGAAGCCCTTTTATAAAGTAGGGCAAGCAACATCTCAGAAATGACACTAGATGGCGCCATTTGACTGTCTATAACTGATTCGATGCCCAATTAAAGCCGGACACCTGGTTTGGGGAGAGAGCATACAGTCAAGGCCAGGCACAGATACATTGTTATGGAAAAAGTAGCTTGCTCAGGAGTTTCTCATATGGGAACAGAGCACCATGCAGGAATACAGGTGAAACAGAGAGCTGTGGGGAGGTAGATAGTTGAAAAGACAGATAGGCCACCGTGCACATCAAAACTAATTAGTTTTAGCAAGCTGACCTCAGAATGGGCCTTGAGTCATTTTTCCACCACAGTCGATGTCTATGTCTGCGTCGATGTTAATGTCTGCGTTTTCCATTTTATAGCCTGTCTTGAATATATACCTGCCGCAATAAATGCAGGTTGACGATAATCTATTAATTAAAGGCTTGTCGTAATTGGATTTTATTGGCATTTCAAGCACAGCCCTCTCTACCTCCATCTTCCCTCCCAAACCCGTCCCTACACGCCCGCCATCACTATAGCGTGAGAACGCTGTAGTGTGCATTACAACTATTTCAGTGAGTGTTGTCTGCGCTGATGTCTGTGTCGATGTCTGCGCCGATGTCGATGTCTGCGCCGATGTCGATGTCACCGTAAGGGACACAAAGTCATTGACCCTGCTACATTTTTCAATCCCGCAGCACTTGAGCATCTGCTCTAAACTAGGCCTGCGGTCCTGCTGTTAGGGGGCCTGGTTCAGACTTTGGCATCATGTATGCACTACCTCACCGATGTCCTCTGGGACACTTTTCACAGCAATATGTGGATGGGAGGCTATGCTGCCTCCAGATGGAACTGGCCTTGGAGGAGCTTATATATGGACACCCGCTGTCCATCTTCGACTACCAACTGAGTGCTTCCTTGGGGACATGCTTAGTCAACCCCAGAAACCTCACCCATTACTGTGGGTTCCTGGGTCTGGCTCCATACAACAGCGCCTACATCCTCCACCGCTCCACTCTTGGACAAACAACAATGTTCTTAAAATAAACATCAAGCGGGTCTACCCGGTGACAGAGATCTTTGGAGCTGCACCGTCACTATTTGGTGCAGCTTTGATTACTGTCCTCCTTGAAGACCTCTACAAGGCCAATTTCTTTGTACCATTTGCAGGGCTGAGGTCGTCAACCGTAACCAATGGATGGATTATGAAGGCCTAGAGTCAAGAGGCCAAGTGTTTCTGAAAGGTCTGAATGACAACATACATACGAAAGTGACTAACCTCTAATGACTTTAACGACAATAAAAACATCACACTGATTATGACGACGGAGGCACTCCTCGCTCTGTCCTTCATGTCCTTTGTGGGTAAGGGGAATGTCCTATTAAACTGTGAGCCTAGCGGGGGGGGGGGGGGATGAGGAGGGGCATGGGGCCGGAGGACGGAGGGAGGGGCATGGGGACGTTGTCCGGATTCTTAACCGGAATCTTAACCTGTTGTCCGGATTCTAACCCAAAAATGGCAGGCAGATATCATAGTCAGGAGTAAAACAATTGTTTTGTAAGAGTGGAAAAAACAAGCACTAGGAATTGTCTAGTAACACTGGGAATAACGCTGGAGTGAGTGACTAACGTACGATTACAATCTGGCACAGGTAAGCGGGACTCGTGTGTATTTATGCATGGGGACTGAGGAAGCTGATAAATTTCAAAATAAAACAGGAAGTGAAATATACAGACATAAACACAGAATAAAAACAGGAAAATTACAACCGTATTATTGTGTATGTTACTTTCATTTAAGCCCACTTCCCTATTTCGTCTCTACACTCCTCTACACCTGGACCATAGATATTGCTTTTGATATTTATATACAATGTGTGTATATATAAACTACCGCCATCATCTCCATACTCCCAACAATAGCCTGTTCCCCCCCCTCTCTTTCTTAGAGAAAAGCTTTTTCTCTTCCTCCTTTTCCCCCCCTTCCCCCCCTCTTATTTGTAATGTTAAGGTTATTTAATTTAATTTAATAAATAAAGCATTGTGCCTTTAATTAGATCCCAGGGCCATCTCCTGTCTTCTTTTTTTAATAGTATTAAAATATTAATTTAAGATAACTCCTCCTTTCTCCTAGTTCTGTTTTTCATTATTATAATTGTTTGATTAATAGTTATTCCCTTCCCACCCTCCCTCTACTTTCCCTTCCTTATTCGATATTTCTTTCAACCATTTATAACATTCTAAGGTTAGCATTCGTTTTCTTTAAGTTAAGAGTCGTGTGCCCGTGTTTCTCGTCTGGCGCCGCTAGAGAGCGCCATTAGACCATTTATCCCTCACCTAACCCTAACCATATATTTTAGATTGCTTGCGCCCGTGCCCTTCTCCCCTTGCACCACCAGCTGGTGCCCAGGGGGGACACTTATCCCCAACCTAACCCTAACCCAGCTCCCCACGACGTTACCTTCTCGAGATACAGATTTGGACAGGGGTGTCTGATGGAGTTTTTATCCCTGTACCCTAACCCTTTGAATATCACACTTGTAAAATAATTTAACAATCAAAAAGCTACCACAAGGTGTCAGCACGCAACCAATCTTCTGGCTCATACTGCTTGGTAACCCAATTACAATTGATCCAAGTATGTATTTTATGTTTCTGTAATTGTTTTAAATTATGTTTAGAAGTATATAGCAGTTTTAGTCTATCTATAACTATGTAACTGTGTATTTTCTTTTTGGGCAATAGTGTTGTGAATTGTGTTGGCTACAGGGGGCTAGACAAAATCAATCCCTAAATAAGTGGTAGGATACTGAGTTTGAATCGTTTCCCGTCCTAGGTGCAATGCCACCTCTTCGGCCAACTCAAGGCTGCAAGCCCTACGATGTGTTGCATTGGAAATGAATGGACTTGTGAAGTGCGACGCAGCTGTCTAACCAGGAAGTAGGAATCGTTGCATCATCCGTATCCCTCCCCGGGAGAGGAAACCATGAGTGTGTAAACCAACACTCTCCTCGGTCCGCAGAGGAAGGGGTGCGTGTTGCTCCGGGCGTGTTTGATATGCAACAGAGAAATGCAGGGGCGGGCGGGGAAGGAGAGTCATGTGACCTCTTTTGTCTGGCTCCACCAATCCCCCGCCAGAGACTCACTACACTTCCCTACCCAGAGTGCCTACCAGTGACCTTACAGAATAGTTGAATAAATAATAGACTAACTATTTATCCTTTCCCACCAGGTACTGGACTTGTTTATGGCTCTATTATGGCTGTGTATAGTAGTGCTTGTATATGTGTGTATACATTATAGAACCGACCATTAGAGAATATTCATTGTATGGGTATTCAGGTATAAATCCAACCCAGGAACAGGTTATATTCGTTTGGTATCACATATACTAAAATTGGAACGATACAGAGAAGATTAGCACAATGATGCTCAAAAGCATGGGGAAGGTTGTACTCTGTGGCCCCGGCGGTGAGAAATGCAAATGTATCGCTCTGTCGCCCCCGTGTGGCGAATCGGGGAACAGCATACTCTGTCGCCCCCGCGTGGGCAAATGTCGTACTACTCTGTCGCCAAACCAAATAAATAAAAATGCACAAGTGCCGTTTGGCTTTTATGAATTTATCCATGTTGTGGTTGTTGTGGTTGTTTGCAGGTATTCCATTAAAATGCATGTGTACGTTTATTGAAGACGGACACTAAACATGTTGGAGTTGTAAATGTTTGATTTATTAATATTATTTACAGCAACTGTCCAATGTACAATATGTACAATGCATTAAGGTACCGGGTCCCCGAGAACGTCCCGCCCCGCGGCCCCGTTGTCCTACTCCGGCGATCCGGTGGGAAATATGAACCGATACCGCTCGACAAAATCAAACATCAAGATATAAAAAAACAATAAAAAATATATAATGATAAAATAGAAGAAAGCTGCTACTCGTCGTTCTTCTCCTCCTCCGCCTCCTCCTATTCTCTCTCCTCCCTCTCCCTGGCTCTCCTCTCTGCCAACCACAGCTCCACCGTTGTGCCATGATACAGGGCACAAAATGTCTGTTTGTGTCCCAACATAAAGTGCTGGTTGTGGCCGTAGTCTTTCAGGCCCGGCTGCCCACACCGTTGGCAAACCCGCAGCTTGTTAGTCTTGCGTGTTTTAGCCCCTTCCGGCCGCCCTTTGGCCTCCTCCTCTTTCTCCCTCTTCCTCTTCCTCCACAGGGTCGTCCTGGATGGAGGACTCAGACGACCCCTGCGGTCGGCCAGCCACCTCTGCGCTGACTCTCCGCCCTCCATTGCGCAGTAGGACACGCCCTGGTCTAGCCTCCTGGGGTGGGTGCAGATGACGCAGGGGTCCCCGGGATTCCCACGTGGGGTGCCCCGCATCCGCTCCAGGAGCTCCCTGTCCTCGGCCTCCCTCCTCTTCCTCCTGTACAGGGTACAGAGGTGGTGGAGGCAGTGGCGGTGGATGCTGACGACCCGGGGATCCGCTGCGGTTGCTCCTCCCGGTCAGAGGCAGCGGTGCTGCTGCAGCTGTCGCTGCTGTCGTCGACCCCCGGAACGTAGTCCAGGTCCATGGGGTCGGGGGAATCTTGGCTGTAGCCGCTGCTTTCAGGAGAATAATTTGGATATTGGGGATCCATCCTGTACAGAAAGGATGAAACAAAAGGTCAGCTTCAAACAGGCAGAACAGTACAATACAGTTTAGTGAGAAAGTCAAGCACCACTCAATGTACCTTAGCAAGTTAAGTTGTATGTCTGAGCTGTTTTTGAACATAAGTCAGGTTGCCTTTTATTGATAGAAATGTGCACCTGTCTGCCTCCACCTTTGACCAATCACAGCATTACCACCACCCCATCTACGCCGTTCCCGTGGAGAGCACCTGGGTTTGTAAGGTGTGAAATGTGTTGCAGTTTGGGGCATGTATGCAAACGATGCTGCTTAGTGTGTGAACTCACTTAGCGGCAAAGGACAGGAAAGCAGTGTTCGGACTGTACCTAATTATCAATATCGTGTGTGTGTGTGTGTGTGTGTGTGTGTGTGTGTGTGTGTGTGTGTGTGTGTGTGTGTGTGTGTGTGTGTGTGTGTGTGTGTGTGTGTGTGTGTGTGTGTGTGTGTGTGTGTGTGTGTGTGTGTGTGTGTGTGTGTGTGTGTGTGTGTGTGTTAGAAACTGTACCATAGCATGTCCATCACTTACAAATCATATATTTTGTTATACAATTTTCTCAAAGTGTTAAGCTTTCAATAAAATATGTGAATGCTTCATGTGTACCCATTTGTTGTCATGAGTTGAGTGATTTACGGTGAGACACAATTCACACTTTGCCTGGTTTTATTGTCAACTTACATTTACAAGAGATTAAATAAGCAACTTTGCACGGTTAAACGACACGGTTTGAATAAGGTCACTCGCCTCTCACTCCTGTCTGAAAATGTGCGGTCCTCTGATAACATGGAGATTTACAGATCAATAACTTTGCACGGCTATATTTAAAGACAATTTGCTTTTTATAAAAGCAACAACGGTCATTAACACCACTACATTATATTGTTAACGAATGATGCGATTGTTCCAAACGTTATTACAATCGAATGCACGGTACGTGTATGAAACAACTAGTTGGAGATGAAAGTAGCAACTTTGCACGGTTAAACGTTAAGGTCACTCACCTATGAGTCGTGTCACAAAATGTGCGGTCCTCTGATGTCAACACGTTAGCAACTTTGCACGGCTATATTGAAAGAAAGTACGCTTCTTATAAAAGCAACAATAGTATTAACGACGGACTATTAAACGACACGGTTTGAATAACGACACGGTTTGAATGACGACACACACCTCTCACTCCTGTCTGGAAAGGTACAGTCCTCTGATGTGAACACGGTGATGTACAGCTCAATAATGATCTGGTTCGCTGCGGCGGGGGCCAATGCACAAGGGTTTGGCTTTTATGGATTTATCCATGTGTTGTTGTTTCCAGAACTAAATTAAAATGCACAACAATTGGCTTTTATGGATTTTTCCATGTGTTGTTGTTGTTTTCGTCATTGTTGTTGTTGTTGTTTGCAGGTATTCCATTAAAGTGCATATTTAAGAAGTCCTGAGGAGGTAGCTTATTGAAAAGGGACACTGAACCCTTTCGAGTGGTAAATGTTTGATTTATTAACATTATATACATTGGAGCAACTGTCCAATGCATTATTTACAATGCATGAAATAAATGTAATGTACATTGTCGACTTTATTTACATTAGCCTAACTAACCCGTGGCACTATTGACATTATCAGGAGTGCTAATGTTTGATTTGTTGAAAATAGTTATGGCAGCTACAATAGTTTCAGTTTAATATTTACATTATTTACATTATTTACATTATCACGCCGCCCTCAGTTATGGGGCGGCTGGGCAGCCTTCTTCATGGCTTGGGTCGAACGGGGCCTCCTGGCAGGCTGCGGAGCGCGCCGAGTTGTGGGCTGGGTGGCGGGCTGCGGAGCGCGCTGGGTGGCGGGCTGCAGAGCGCACCGGGTGGCGGGCTGGGTGACGGGCTGGGTGACGGGCTGGGTGGCGGGCTGCAGAGCGCGCTGGGTGGCGGGCTGGGTGACGGGCTGGGTTACGGGCTGGGTGGCGGGCTGCACAGCACGCTGGGTGGCGGGCTGCAGAACGCGCTGGGTGGCGGGCTGCAGAGCGTGCTGGGTGGCGGGCTGGGTGACGGGCTGGGTGGCGGGCTGGGTGAGGGGCTGGCTGACGGGCTGGGTGGCGGCCTGGGTGACGGGCTGGGTGACGGGCTGGGTGGCGGGCTGGGTGACGGGCTGGGTGGCTTCAGTCTGCAGACAACAAGATCAACAGATGGCTGTCAGTGACAGGCCATTTCTAAACGTAACAGCAATAATGATATAACAATGATGTCAAGTGGATGTTTGAAGCATGTCACCGTGCAGCTATCCTACCTTTTTGGGATCCGTGCTCCTCTTCTCAGCCAGCCAGTACTCCACCGAGCGGCCCTCGGCCCGGGAGCAAAAGTGCTCTGCTCTGTAGCGGCTGTGTCCATATTCCTTTATTTTAGGAAGGCCACAGCGCCTGCACAGGAAATGCCTATTTGGCTTCCGTGTGCCTTTCAAGACAGCAGCCTCCTCCTTGGCCCGTCGCTGTATCTCCTCCTGGGTCTGTCGCTGTGTCTCCTCCTGGGCCCGTCGCTGTATCTCCTCCTGGGCCTGTCGCTGTATCTCCTCCCTGGCAGTGGAGCTGGCGGCGGTAGAGGCGGCTGAGGGGAACATGGCCGGCACCAGGGGCCCTCGGCGAGTTGCAGCCTGACCAGAGGTGTCCATGTGGTGATGGATGGCGAGAGGCTGGTCAGACTGCGTTGGCCCTACGAACAGGGCGTCGGCTGTACCCAGTAACCTCTGCGCGGTAGGTTCTGCTCTGGGCACCGGCACAGCAATGCACACGGTGTCCGCCATCATGGCAGCGCTCCTCTCGTTGTGCCTGATGGAATAAATGCAGTGATATTGATCATCGTCAGCATCTTCTGGCCAATATTAATGTTCTCACAATCACCGCATGACATGCTGAAACACACAAGTCTTACCACAGCAGGAGGGTGTGCTGGTTCACCTCGAACAGCTGGATGGGGGCGACTGCCATGAGGGAGCTACTGTTGTAAACAATGTCGCGTATGCGACAGTAGTCCCTCCTGATTGCCCCCCAGCGGTTCACCCTGACCCCGGCGATGGTGCGGCCCGCATAGTGGGTACGGCACAGCTCCAAAAAAATGGCTTCCACCGTTCTTCTGGCCTTCGGAGTCTGCGCCGCACCAGAGCCCTGCCCAATGAAGACGCTGCAGAGGGAGAGAGAGAAAGCCTGTGTTATCAGACTGTATTCACATCACAAACAGTTGACGCCGGGCGTATGGGCATTGCGTGAATGCCTTGCCCTGAAGCGGCCCTGGACCAGCCGGTCGTGGTGTCGTGGTTGGAAGGAGACCGCCGCCTTCTCCCTGTCTGACAGCCTCTGCCAGAGGGCGGCTATCTCCCTCACCTGCCTCTGGTTGATGAAGGCCATGTGGCGCAGCTCCACCAGGGCATAGGTCAGACGGACGACATGCTGGTAGCCGCTGACACCGTCAGGGCCGCGTACCTCCTGCGACAAACAAGTTCAACGTTTTCAATACACACGGACGCTCCTCACAGACATCGTGATAATCGACAACAGACTTGAGAGTGCTTACGTCCTCCTCCATGCCCTCCGGAGTGGCGGCAGCGGCGGCGGCTGGCGGAGAGAGAGGCCTGGGCGCATGCAGGAGAAGGTCAACATCGGAGACGAACTGCGATTCTTCCAGCTCCTCTGTGAACCCCTCATCTCCCTCGTCCTCCTCTTCCTCGACCTCTTTCATGCCGTCCTGAATGTCAGGATCCTCACCGAGGTCATCCGGCAGCACGGCGCCCGTCTGGGAGTAGAGGTACTCCACCCCGATCAGCTCCCCTGAACACAGCGGACATAAACAGAGGGGATGACTTCATTTGGCCTGTGGAAGCCGGCGGCTGCCAACGCGCTAAAAGAGCCGACAGCTTACCTGTGTACTGGCCGGGCTGCGTGTAGTTCTCCACCAGCGTCAGACCCAGGAACTCTTGGGTGAGCAGGTTGAAGCCGTGCTGCAGCCGGGCGTCGTAGCAGCGCCGTCCTCTGGGCATCCTTCACCGCCGCCCTGGCCCGGTTCTCGTTCCACCTGACCAGGCCCTCCAGCAGTTACACCTGGAAGTGGAGGGCACTGGCGGACGTGCCTGTGACAGGGAAGTGATGGGGAGAAAATGACATCAACACAGACGCACACACACACACACACACACACACACACACACACACACACACACACACACACACACACACACACACACACACACACACACACACACACACACACACACACACCTCAAGTCAAACACACTCAGACGTATGCGGTTCTCGCTCACCTGGAATGAAGCGGCACAGGTGGAGGTGAAAAGACTCCAGGGACGTCGACCCTCTGGAGCAGCGAAAGACGGGGAGCCTGATCCCCCCCTGGTCAACTCCCCCGTCTGGGTGTACAGCTGTACACCCGGCGGGTCCTGGATGCAGATGAGGTGATGACGCTGCGTTATCCAGATCTGCGCCATCCTTTCCTCGTCGATGAGGGGCACGCCCATGGTGTCGGTCAACCCGGCGAATGAGTCGAGCACCTCCTGGATGAGGCGCTCCGTCTCCTCCGCTCCTCTGGTGCAGCGCCGGCAGTGACGGGCCAGCTCCTTGGCCGTCAACTTGATGCGGGCTTCCATCCCCTCTTCGGCCTGCCTGGCCTCCTTCAGGCATTCCACGTCGCTTCTGTCCCACTCAAAGATGGCGAAGGACAGCCGCGCCATGAGGACGCCATAGAGCTGGTGGCTGTCTGTGGTGACGCCCCTGGCGAAGCGTCGCATCAGGTGCCACACGTCCAGCCGAACCATCAGCTGGTCCCACTCGCCAAACATGGTGGCGGCCTGAGGACAAAATGGAAGACTTGTTTAGAGTCCGCCGCCGCAGTCGATGTATAAACGTAAGTGGGTTTCGAATGACACTCCGACAGTACAGTACCTTGCACTTGCCGGCGAGGGAACAGAAGTCCCGGTCCACATACAGCACCCGAGGAGGGGCCTTTCCGGCCTCTCGGTACAGCCGCACCAGTCCTGCCGTCATGGCCGTAAGTCCGTCCCCCTCTGAGTCTGTGAGGACGGACATAGGACCTGCCCGTGCTCGTTGCCCACGTTGGTCACCCAGGAGGCGGTACGGGCGGCGCGGCCCGCCAGCTTCTTTGTCATCTGAAAAACAAGAGACGCGTTGAGTCATGGCCCGTCACGTCGCACGCTCAGAGGGATTTGATCGTGTCGATCCAAGCTTACCTTCTTGGTGGAGTCCATCTTTAATATCTTCCCAAAGACGGACGTGACCCGGGCCTTGGTCTCCGTGAGGCGAGTGAGGGCGTCCCTCACGTAGACGGACAGCAGCCAGGTCACGGTGGGTACCGGCTGCATGGGAGGGAGGGACACCTCCCGCTGCTGAGCCACACCCGGTACCCCAAGCCTTTTCAGCACGGCGAGGTAGGCCATGGCCCTGGTCATCCACTCCCTGGTGTGTTGGTCCACCAGGGTAGTGCGGAGGCAGGACGCTGTGTTGCCCAAGGTGCGCTCTCGCAGAAATCTAATGACCGTCTTGTCGCACGAAAGCCTGTAGTGTGAGAGAAGCGGCGGGGAAACCAAAGGTCACGCCGACAACTTTAGTTCTTTGGTGTTTATTCGGTTGCTGATGTATTTGGTGTTTTAATCTAAGGCTACGTAAAAGCCTCTCTGCTTACTTGTATGTCAGGATGGCCAGGAAGCGCTCCTGGTGGGCCAGGTTCAGCTGGCCCGTGATGGACTGGGCCCACGCCGCGTACTTCGTTTTACACGAGCAGCACTCCAGGTACTCCGTGCCCATGAAGTACCAGCCGCTCATGTCCAGGACCCGCCTGACTGTCCTATAGAGACCGGCCCCGGTCAGGCTGCGCCCACAGGTGGGGCACACAAGCTTGTATACCCACATCTTGTAGGGCGCCCACAGGAAGAACCGGCACTGGAAAAACGCGTGGGCCGAGGCGGGGGGCTGGGCGTACAGCGGACGGTCTCCGGGGGGGACCACAACAGGCGGAGCTCGGAGGTGAGGACGGGGTGCGCGCCCATGCCTCTGGTGAACATGGCCCGACCCAGCCAGTCCTGCTGCTCCTCCGGCAGCGTCCGCCTCCAGCCCCTGGGGAGCAGCTACCGCATTCGTAGCGGTCAGTGTCAACATTTAAAACGAGGGGTTCATAAGAACAACTACACGCATGTCGACAAGACGCTCCTACCTGTGCACCGGAGGTCAAGGCGGGAGGTAGGGGCTTTCCTGGTCCATCGCCCGCGGGGGGTCCTCCGGGCGTCGGACGGGCAACCGCTACCAATGTCGTCGCCAGCTCCGGGATCATATCCCGGAGTCTGGTGGACGGTGGCGTCCGACGTGTGTCTAGGGGGTGAGCCCGGTCTGGCATGATCTATCGCTCGATGTTGAACGTCTGCTCAGGGGTAGCGTGATCTGATTGGGATGGTCGGCTGAGTCGCACGATCTGCTGAAGGGTCTCTCGCTGAGGTCTGCGCCGCGATGCTCGCTGGTCTGGCGTGCGATTTTCGATGTCGATGGCGATCTCGTGACGAATGTGCGATGTCGATCTGCGCGACATGTCGCCGGATGGAGATTACGCGATGTTGATGTTTCTCAAATGATGTGGGTCGTTTCGTCGATGTCTGCGTTACTCGATGTTGATGTCTGCGTCGTCGATTTCAGGCGTCGATGTGGATGTCGATGTCTGATGTCGATGTCTGTCCTGTCTGCATCGATGTCGTCTTGTCGATGTCTGCGGTGTCCGCAGTCGATGTCTGTCGGGTGTGGGTCGATGTGCCTAGGATGTGGTGTCGATGCGTCGATGTCGATAGACCGATCGATGGTAGATGTCAGATCTGGCGATCACACGTTTGCGCGCCGCGAACACTGTCTGCCACGATGTCAATGTCTGCTGTCTGCGATGCGCTGTCGTCACAAGAGCTGCGTCGATGTCCACCGATGTCGGTCTGCGCCGGTCTGTCGTCTTGTCACTGCGTCGTCTGTGTCGAATGTCTGCGCCGTCGTCGATGTCTGCAATGTCTTCTGCGTGATGTCGATGTCGATGTCCGGTGTCTGCGTCGATGTGTCGATGTCGATGTATGCTCGTGTCTGCGGTCTCGATGTCGATGTCTCGCTGTGCCGATCGATCGATGTCGATGTCATCTTGTCTGCGTCGATGTCGATGTCGATGTCGATGTCTCTGGTCGGATGTCGACGGTCGATGTCTGCGTCGATGTCTGAGAAGATGTCGATGTCTGCGATGATGTCTGCGTCGAATGTCTCGATGTGATGTCTGATGTCTGCGTGGTCGATGTCTGCGTTTTGATGTCGGCTGATGTCGATGTCACTGATGTCGAGATGTCTGTCGTCGATGTCTGCGTCGTCAGCGTCGATGTGGATGGGGGTCGATGTGTCTGGTCGATGTCGATGTCTGCTGTCTGCCGGTGTCGATGTCTCTGCGTCGATGTCGATGTCGATGCCCCGGCTGATCGCTGTCGGTGATGTCTGCGTCGATGTAGATGTCGATGTCTGCGTTGATGTCTGCGTCGATGTCGATGTCTGCGCCCATGTCGATGTCGATATCTACGTCGATGTCTGATCCGGTTTCTGCAACGATGTCGATGTCGATGTCTGCGTCGATGTCGATGTCTGACTCGATGTCTGCACCGATGTCTACGTCGATGTCGATTTCAGCGTCGATGTGGATGTCGATGTCTGCGTCGATGTCGATGTCTGCGTCGATGTGATGTCTGCGTCGATGTCGTGTCGTCGATGTCTGTCGATGTCGATGTCGATGTCGTTGTCGATGTCGATGTCTGCGTCGATGTCGATGTCTGCGTCGATGTGGATGTCGATGTCTGCGTCGATGTCAATGTCTGCGTCGATGTCAATGTCAATGTCTGCGTCGAAGTCGATATCTGCGTCGATGTCTGCGCCGATTTTGATGTCTGCGCTGATGTCGATGTCTGGTCGATGTCTGCGTCGATGTCTGCGTCGATGTCTGCGTCGATGTCGATCTCGACGTCGATGTGGATGTCAGCGTGGATGTGGATGTCAGCGTCGATGTGGACGATGTCTGCGTCGATGTCTGCGCCGGTGTCGATGTCTATGTCTGCGTCGATGTCGATGTTGATATCAGCTTCGATGTCGATGTCTGCGTCGATGTCGATGTCTATGTATGCGTTGATGTCTGCGTCGATGTCGATGTCTATGTCTGCGTCGATGTCGATGTCTGCGTCGATGTCGATGTCTGCGCCGGTGTCTGCGTCGATGTCGCTGTCTGCACCGATGTCGATGTCTGCGCCGATGTCGATGTCTGCGTCGATGTTGATGTCGTTGTCTGCGTCGATGTCTGCGCCGGGTCTGCGTCGATGTGGATGTCGATGTCTGCGTCGTTGTCTGCGTCGATGTGGATGTCAGCGTCGATGTGGATGTCAGCGTCAAAGTCGATGTCAAAGTCGATGTCGATGTCTGCGCAGGTGTCTGCGTCGATGTCTGCGTTGATGTCTGCGTCGATGTCGATGTCGATGTCGAAGTCTGTGCCGATGTCGATGACGATGTCGATGTCTGCGTCGATGTGGATGTCTGCGTCGATGTGGATGTCTGCGTCGATGTCTGCGTCGATATGGATGTCTGCGTCGATGTCGATGTCTGCGCCGGTGTCGATGTCGATGTCTGCGCCGGTGTCGATGTCGATGTCTGCGTCGATGTCGAGGTCGATGCGAGGTACGCGTCGATGTCGAGGTCTGCGTCGATGTATGCGTCGATGTCGATGTCGAAGTCTGCGCCGATGTCGCTGTCGATGTCTGCGTCGATGTGGATGTCTGCGTCGATGTCTGCGTCGATGTCGATGTCTGCGTCGATGTGGATGTCGATGTCTGCGTCAAAGTCGATGTCTGCGTCGATGTCGATGTCTGACTTGATGTCTGCACCGATATCGATGTCTGCGCCGATGTCTGCGCCGGTGTCGATGTCGAGGTCTGCGTCGATGTCGAGGTCTGCGTCGATGTCGAGGTATGCGTCGGTGTCGAGGTCAGCGTCGATGTGGATGTCTGCGCCGATGTCAATGTCGATGTCTGCGTCGATGTAGAGATCTGCGTCAGCGTCGATGTCAGCGTCGATGTCGATGTCGAAGTCTGCGCCGATGACGATGTCGAGGTCTGCGTCGATGTCGATGTCTGCGCCGATGTGGATGTATGCGTCGATGTCTGCGTCGATGTCGATGTCTGCGTGGATGTCGATGTCTGACTTGATGTCTGCACCGATGTCAACGTCGATGTCGATGTCTACGTCGATGTCTGCTCATATGTCGATGTCTGCGTCGATGTCGATGTTCTGCGTCGATGTTGATGTCTGCGTCGCTGTCAGCGTCGATGTCGATGTTGATATCAGCGTCGATGTCGATGTCTGCGTCGATGTCTATGTCTGCGTCGATGTCTGCGCCGATGTCAAAGTCGATGTCGATGTCTGGATCGATGTCGATGTCAGCGTCGATGTCTGAGCCGATGTCGATGTCTGCGTCGATGTTGATGTCGTTGTCTGCGTCGATGTCGATGTCTGCGTCAAAGTCGATGTCTGCGTCAATGTCGATGTCTGACTCGATGTCTGCACCGATGTCAACGTCGATGTCGATGTCTGCGTCGATGTGGATGTCGATGTCTGCGTCAAAGTCGAGGTCTGTGTCGATGTCGATGTCTGCGTCGATGTCAATGTCGATATCTGCGCCGGTGTCTGCCTCGATGTCGATGTCTGCGTCGATGTGGATGTCTGCGTCGATGTCGATGTCTGCGTCGATGTGGATGTCTGCGTCGATGTCTGCGTCGATGTCGATGTCTGCGTCAAAGTCGATGTCTGTGTCGATGTCGATATCTGCGCCGGTGTTGATGTCGATGTATGCGCCAATGTCGATGTATGCGCCGGTGTCTGCGTCGATGTCGATGTCTGCGTCGATGGCCATGTCGATATCTGCGTCGATGTCAGCGTCAGTCTTGAAAATATACCTGCCGCAATAAATGCAGGTTGACGTAATCTATTAATTAAAGGTTTTTCGTAATTGCATTTTATTGGCAGTTTAAGCACAGCCCTCCCTCCCTCCCCCTTCCCTCCCAAACCCGTTTCTACACGCCCACCATCACTATAGCTTGAGAACGCTGTAGTGTGCATTACAACTATTTCAGTGAGTGTTGTCTGCGTCGATGACGATGTATGCGCCGATGTCGACGTCGATGTCGATGACGATGTCGATATGGATGTCAGCGGCGATGAGGATGTGGATGTCAGCGTCAATGTGGATGTCGATGTCTGCGTCGATGTCAACGTCGATGTCTGCGTCGATGTGGATGTCGATGTCTGCGTCAAAGTCGCTGTCTGTGTCGATGTCGATGTCAGCGTCGATGTCGATGTCAATGTCTGCAACGATGTCGATATCTGCGCCGGTGTCTGCGTCAATCTCGATGCCGATGTCTACGTCGATGTCAATATCAATGTCTGCGTCGATGTCGAAGTCTGCGCCAATGTCGATGACGATGTTAATGTCTGCGTCGATGTCTGCGTCGATGTCGTTGTCGCGTCGATGTCTGCGTCGATGTCGATGTCAGCGTCGATGTCTGCGCCGATGTCGATGTCAGCGTCGATGTCTGCGCCGATGTCGATAACGATGTCGATGTCTGCGTCGATGTCAACGTCGATGTCGATGTCTGCGTCGATGTGGATGTCGATGTCTGCGTCAAAGTCGATGTATATGTCGATGTCTGACTCGATGTCTGCACCGATGTCAACGTCGATGTCGATGTCTGAGTCGATGTGGACGTCGATGTCTGCGTCAAAGTCGATGTCTGTGTCGATGTCGATGTCTGCGTCGATGTCGATGTCTGCGTTGATGTTGATGTCTGCGCAGATGTCGATGTCTGCGTCGATGTCGATGTCGACGTCGATATGGATGTCAGCGTGGATGTGGATGTCAGCGTCGATGTGGATGTCAGCGTCGATGTAGATGTCGATGTCTGCGTCAATGTCGATGTCTGCGTCGATGTCTGCGTCGATGTCTATGTCTGCGTCGATGTCTGCACCGATGTCAACGTCGATGTCGATGTCTGGATCGATGTCGATGTCAGCGTCGATGTCGATGTCTGCGTCGATGTCAATGTCAGCGTCGATGTCGATGTCTGCGTCGATGTGGATGTCGATGTCTGCGTTGATGTCGATGTTTGCGCCGATGTCTGTGCCGATGTCGATTATTGCGTCGATGTTGATGTGCGTCGATGTCTGTGTCGATGTCGATGTCGATGTCAGCGTCGATGTCGATGTCTGCGCCATTGTCGATGTCGATGTCAATGTCTGCGTCAATGTCGATGTCTGTGTCGATGTCGACGTCGATGTGGATGTCAGCGGCGATGTTGATGTGGATGTCAGCGTCGATGTGGATGACGATGTCTGCGCCGATGTCAATGTTGATGTCTGCGTCGATGTCGATGTCTGCGCAGGTGTCTGCGTCGATGTCGATGTCTGCGCCGGTGTCTGCGTCGATGTCGATGTCGATGTCTGCGTCGATGTCGATGGCGATGTCAGCGTCGATGTCTGCACCGATGTCGATGTCGATGTCTGCGCCGGTGTCTGCGTCGATGTCAATGTCTGCGCCGGTGTCTGCATCGATGTCGATGTCTGCGCCGATGTCGATGTCTGCGCCGGTGTCTGCGTCGATGTCAATGTCTGCGCCGGTGTCTGCGTCGATGTCGATGTCTGCGTCGATGTCTATAACTGCGTCGATGTCTGCACCGATGTCAACGTCGATGTCGATGTCTGCATCGATGTCGATGTCTGCGTCAATGTCTGCGTCGATGTCTGCGCAGGTGTCTGCGTCGATGTCGATGTCTGCGCCGGTGTCTGCGTCGATGTCGATGTCGATGTCGATGTCTGCGTCGATGTCGATGGCGATGTCAGCGTCGATGTCTGCACCGATGTCGATGTCGATGTCTGCGCCGGTGTCTGCGTCGATGTCGATGTCTGCGTCGATGTCTATGTCTGCGTCGATGTCTGCACCGATGTCAACTTCGATGTCGATGTCTGCATCGATGTCGATGTCAGCGTCGATGTCGATGTCTGCGTCAATGTCTGCGTCGATGTCTTCGTCGATGTCGATGTCTGCGCCGGTGTCTGCGTCGATGTCGATGTATATGTCTGCGCCGGTGTCTGCGTCGATGTCGATGTATATGTCTGCGTCGATGTCTGCGTCGATGTCGATGTCAGCGTCGTTGTCGATGTCTGCGCCGGTGTCTGCGTCGATATCGCTGTCTGCGCCGATGTCGATGTCTGCGCCGATGTCGATGTCTGCGTCGATTTTGATGTCGTTGTCTGCGTCGATGTATGCGTCGATGTCGATGTCTGCGCCGGTGTCTGCGTCGATGTGGATGTCGAGGTCTGCGCCGATGTCAATGTCTGCGTCGATGTCTGCGTCGATGTGGATGTCAGCGTCGATGTGGATGTCAGCGTCAAAGTCGATGTCAAAGTCGATGTCGATGTCTGACTCGATGTCTGCACCGATGTCAACGTCGATGTCGATGTCTGCGTTGATGTCTGCGTCGATGTCGATGTCTGCGTCGATGTCGATGTCGAAGTCTGCGCCGATGTCGATGACGATGTCGATGTCTGCGTCGATGTGGATGTCTGCGTCGATGTCTGCGTCGATGTGGATGTCTGCGTCGATGTCGATGTCTGCGCCGGTGTCTGCGTCGATGTCGATGTCTGCGCCGATGTCGATGTCTGCGCCGATGTCGATGTCTGCGCCGATGTCTGCGCCGGTGTCGATGTCGAGGTCAGCGTCGATGTCGAGGTCTGCGTCGATGTCGCGTCGATGTCGATATCGAAGTCTGCGCCGATGTCGATGTCGATGTCTGCGTCGATGTGGATGTCTGCGTCGATGTCTGCGTCGATGTCGATGTCTGCGTCGATGTGGATGTCGATGTCTGCGTCAAAGTCAATGTCTGCGTCGATGTCGATGTCTGACTTGATGTCTGCACCGATGTCGATGTCTGCGCCGATGTCTGCGCCGGTGTTGATGTCGAGGTATGCGTCGATGTCGAGGTCTGCGTCGGTGTCTGCGTCGATGTGGATGTCGAGGTCTGCGCCGATGTCGATGTCTGCGTCGATGTCTGCGTCGATGTGGATGTCAGCGTCGATGTAGATGTCAGCGTCAAAGTCGATGTCAAAGTCGATGTCGATGTCTGACTTGATGTCTGCACCGATGTCAACGTCGATGTCTGCGCAGGTGTCTGCGTCGATGTCTGCGTTGATGTCTGCGTCGATGTCGATGTCTGCGTCGATGTCGATGTCGAAGTCTGCGCCGATGTCGATGACGATGTCGATGTCTGCGTCGATGTGGATGTCTGCGTCGATGTCTGCGTCGATGTGGATGTCTGCGTCGATGTCGATGTCTGCGCCGGTGTCTGCATCGATGTCGATGTCTGCGCCGATGTCGATGTCTGCGTCGATGTTGATGTCGATGTTGATGTTGATGTCGATGTCTGCGCCGATGTCTATGTCTGCGCCGATGTCGATGTCTGCGCCGATGTCTGCGCCGGTGTCGATGTCGATGTCTGCGCCGATTTTGATGTCTGCGCCGATGTCGATGTATGGTCGATGTCTGCGTCGATGTCGATCTCAACGTCGATGTGGATGTCAGCGTGGATGTGGATGTCAGCGTCGATGTGGACGATGTCTGCGTCGATGTCTGCGCCGGTGTCGATGTCTGTGTCTGCGTCGATGTCGATGTTGATATCAGCTTCGATGTCGATGTCTGCGTCGATGTCTGCGTCGATGTCGATGTCTATGTATGCGTCGATGTCTGCGTCAATGTCTGCGTCGATGTCTTCGTCGATGTCGATGTCTGCGCCGGTGTCTGCGTCGATGTCGATGTCTATGTCTGCGTCGATGTCGATGTCAGCGTCAAAGTCGATGTCGATGTCTGCGTCGATGTCGATGTCTGCGCAGGTGTCTGCGTCGATGTCGATGTCAGCGTCAAAGTCGATGTCGATGTCTGCACCGATGTCAACGTCGATGTCGATGTATTCATCGATGTCGATGTCTGCGTCAATGTATGCGTCGATGTCTGCGCAGGTGTCTGCGTCGATGTCGATGTCTGCGCCGTTGTCTGCGTCGATGTCGATGTCTGCGTCGATGTCTATGTCTGCGTCGATGTCTGCACCGATGTCAACGTCGATGTCGATGTCTGCATCGATGTCGATGTCAGCGTCGATGTCGATGTCTGCGTCAATGTCTGCGTCGATGTCTTCGTCGATGTCGATGTCTGCGCCGGTGTCTGCGTCGATGTCGATGTATATGTCTGCGTCGATGTCTGCGTCGATGTCGATGTCAGCGTCGATGTCGATGTCTGCGCCGGTGTCTGCGTCGATATCGCTGTCTGCGCCGATGTCGATGTCTGCGCCGATGTCGATGTCTGCGTCGATGTTGATGTCGTTGTCTGCGTCGATGTATGCGTCGATGTCGATGTCTGCGCCGGTGTCTGCGTCGATGTGGATGTCGAGGTCTGCGCCGATGTCAATGTCTGCGTCGATGGGGATGTCAGCGTCGATGTGGATGTCAGCGTCAAAGTCGATGTCAAAGTCGATGTCGATGTCTGACTCGATGTCTGCACCGATGTCAACGTCGATGTCGATGTCTGCGCAGGTGTCTGCGTCGATGTCTGCGTCGATGTCGATGTCTGCGTCGATGTCGATGTCGAAGTCTGCGCCGATGTCGATGACGATGTCGATGTCTGCGTCGATGTGGATGTCTGCGTCGATGTCTGCGTCGATGTGGATGTCTGCGTCGATGTCGATGTCTGCGCCGGTGTCTGCGTCGATGTCGATGTCTGCGCCGATGTCGATGTCTGCGCCGATGTCGATGTCTGCGCCGATGTCTGCGCCGGTGTCGATGTCGATGTCTGCGTCGATGTCGAGGTCAGCGTCGATGTCGAGGTCTGCGTCGATGTCGCGTCGATGTCGATGTCGAAGTCTGCGCCGATGTCGATGTCGATGTCTGCGTCGATGTCTGCGTCGATGTCGATGTCTGCGTCGATGTGGATGTCGATGTCTGCGTCAAAGTCGATGTCTGCGTCGATGTAGATGTCTGACTTGATGTCTGCACCGATGTCGATGTCTGCGCCGATGTCTGCGCCGGTGTTGATGTCGAGGTCTGCGTCGATGTCGAGGTCTGCGTCGATGTCGAGGTCTGCGTCGGTGTCTGCGTCGATGTGGATGTCGAGGTCTGCGCCGATGTCGATGTCTGCGTCGATGTCTGCGTCGATGTGGATGTCAGCGTCAAAGTCGATGTCAAAGTCGATGTCGATGTCTGACTCGATGTCTGCACCGATGTCAACGTCGATGTCTGCGCAGGTGTCTGCGTCGATGTCTGCGTTGATGTCTGCGTCGATGTCGATGTCTGCGTCGATGTCGATGTCGATGTCTGCGCCGGTGTCTGCGTCGATGTCGATGTCTGCGCCGATGTCGATGTCTGCGTCGATGTTGATGTCGATGTTGATGTTGATGTCGATGTCTGCGCCGATGTCTATGTCTGCGCCGATGTCGATGTCTGCGCCGATGTATGCGCCGGTGTCGATGTCGATGTCTGCGCCGATTTTGATGTCTGCGCCGATGTCGATGTCTGGTCGATGTCTGCGTCGATGTCTGCGTCGATGTCGATCTCGACGTCGATGTGGATGTCAGCGTGGATGTGGATGTCAGCGTCGATGTGGACGATGTCAGCGTCGATGTCTGCGTCGATGTCTGCGCCGGTGTCGATGTCTGTGTCTGCGTCGATGTCGATGTTGATATCAGCTTCGATGTCGATGTCTGCGTCGATGTCTGCGTCAATGTCGATGTCTATGTATGCGTCGATGTCTGCGTCAATGTCTGCGTCGATGTCTTCGTCGATGTCGATGTCTGCGCCGGTGTCTGCGTCGATGTCGATGTCTATGTCTGCGTCGATGTCGATGTCAGCGTCAAAGTCGATGTCGATGTCTGCGTCGATGTCGATGTCAGCATCGATGTCGATGTCTGAGCCGATGTCGATGTCTGCGTCGATGTTGATGTCGTTGTCTGCGTCGATGTCTGCGTCGATGTCGATGTCTATGTATGCGTCGATGTCTGCGTCAATGTCTGCGTCGATGTCTTCGTCGATGTCGATGTCTGCGCCGGTGTCTGCGTCGATGTCGATGTCTATGTCTGCGTCGATGTCGATGTCAGCGTCAAAGTCGATGTCGATGTCTGCGTCGATGTCGATGTCTGCGCAGGTGTCTGCGTCGATGTCTGCGTTGATGTCGAAGTCTGCGCCGATGTCGATATCTGCGTCGATGTGGATGTCTGCGTCGATGTGGATGTCTGCGTCGATGTCGATGTCGATGTCTACGCCGGTGTCTGCGTCGATGTCGATGTCTGCGCCGATGTCTGCGCCGGTGTCGATGTCGATGTCTGCGTCGATGTCGAGGTCTGCGTCGATGTCGAGGTCTGCGTCGATGTCGAGGTCTGCGTCGATGTCAGTGTCGATGTCGATGTCGAAGTCTGCGCCGATGTCGATGTCGATGTCTGCGTCGATGTGGATGTCTGCGTCGATGTCTGCGTCGATGTCGATGTCTGCGTCGATGTGGATGTCGATGTCTGCGTCAATGTCGATGTCTGCGTCGATGTCGATGTCTGACTTGATGTCTGCACCGATGTCGATGTATGCGCCGATGTCTGCGCCGGTGTCGAGGTCTGCGTCGATGTCGAGGTCTGCGTCAGCGTCGATGTCTGCGCCGGTGTCGATGTCTGTGTCTGCGTCGATGTTGATATCAGCTTCGATGTCGATGTCTGCGTCGATGTCTGCGTCAATGTCGATGTCTATGTATGCGTCGATGTCTGCGTCAATGTCTGCGTCGATGTCTTCGTCGATGTCGATGTCTGCGCCGGTGTCTGCGTCGATGTCGATGTCTATGTCTGCGTCGATGTCGATGTCAGCGTCAAAGTCGATGTCGATGTCTGCGTCGATGTCGATGTCAGCATCGATGTCGATGTCTGAGCCGATGTCGATGTCTGCGTCGATGTTGATGTCGTTGTCTGCGTCGATGTCGATGTCTATGTATGCGTCGATGTCTGCGTCAATGTCTGCGTCGATGTCTTCGTCGATGTCGATGTCTGCGCCGGTGTCTGCGTCGATGTCGATGTCTATGTCTGCGTCGATGTCGATGTCAGCGTCAAAGTCGATGTCGATGTCTGCGTCGATGTCGATGTCTGCGCAGGTGTCTGCGTCGATGTCTGCGTTGATGTCGAAGTCTGCGCCGATGTCGATATCTGCGTCGATGTGGATGTCTGCGTCGATGTGGATGTCTGCGTCGATGTCGATGTCGATGTCTACGCCGGTGTCTGCGTCGATGTCGATGTCTGCGCCGATGTCTGCGCCGGTGTCGATGTCGATGTCTGCGTCGATGTCGAGGTCTGCGTCGATGTCGAGGTCTGCGTCGATGTCGAGGTCTGCGTCGATGTCAGTGTCGATGTCGATGTCGAAGTCTGCGCCGATGTCGATGTCGATGTCTGCGTCGATGTGGATGTCTGCGTCGATGTCTGCGTCGATGTCGATGTCTGCGTCGATGTGGATGTCGATGTCTGCGTCAATGTCGATGTCTGCGTCGATGTCGATGTCTGACTTGATGTCTGCACCGATGTCGATGTATGCGCCGATGTCTGCGCCGGTGTCGAGGTCTGCGTCGATGTCGAGGTCTGCGTCGATGTCGAGGTCTGCGTCAGCGTCGATGTCAGCGTCGATGTCGAAGTCTGCGCCGATGTCGATGTCGAGGTCTGCGTCAGCGTCGATGTCAGCGTCGATGTCGATGTCGAAGTCTGCGCCGATGTTGATGTCTGCGCCGATGTGGATGTCTGCGTCGATGTCGATGTCTGCGTCAAAGTCGATGTCTGCGTCGATGTCGATGTCTGACTTGATGTCTGCACCGATGTCAACGTCGATGTCGATGTCGACGTCGATGTCGATGTCTGCTCATATGTCGAAGTCTGCGTCGATGTCGATGTTCTGCGTCGATGTCTGCGTCGATGTCAGTGTCGATGTCGATGTTGATATCAGCGTCGATGTCGATGTCGATGTCGATGTCTGCGTCGATGTCTATGTCTGCGTCGATGTCTGCACCGATGTCAAAGTCGATGTCGATGTCTGGATCGATGTCGATGTCAGCGTCGATGTCGATGTCAGCATCGATGTCGATGTCTGAGCCGATGTCGATGTCTGCGTCGATGTTGATGTCGTTGTCTGCGTCGATGTGGATGTCGATGTCTGCGTCAAAGTCGATGTCTGCGTCAATGTCGATGTCTGACTCGATGTGTGCACCGATGTCAACGTCGATGTCGATGTCTGCGTCGATGTGGATGTCGATGTCTGCGTCAAAGTCGATGTCTGTGTCGATGACGATGTCTGCGTCGATGTCAATGTCGATATCTGCGCCGGTGTCTGCGTCGATGTCGATGTCTGCGTCGATGTGGATGTCTGCGTCGATGTCGATGTCTGCGTCGATGTGGATGTCTGCGTCGATGTCTGCGTCGCTGTCGATGTCTGACTCGATGTCTGCATCGATGTCTGCGTCAAAGTCGATGTCTGCGTCAATGTCGATGTCTGACTCGATGTCTGCACCGATGTCAACGTCGATGTCGATGTCTGCGTCGATGTGGATGTCGATGTCTGCGTCAAAGTCGATGTCAGTGTTTATGTCGATGTCTGCGTCGATGTCAATGTCGATATCTGCGCCGGTGTCTGCGTCGATGTCGATGTCTGCGTCGATGTGGATGTCTGCGTCAATGTCGATGTCTGCGTTGATGTGGATGTCTGCGTCGATGTCTGCGTCGCTGTCGATGTCTGACTCGATGTCTGCACCGATGTCAACGTCGATGTCGATGTCTGCGTCAAAGTCTATGTCTGTGTCGATGTCGATATCTGCGCCGGTGTTGATGTCGATGTGTGCGTCAATGTCGATGTCAGCATCGATGTCGATGTCTGCGCCAATGTCGATGTATGCGCCGGTGTCTGCATCGATGTCGATGTCTGCGTCGATGTCTATGTCTGCGTCGATGGCGATGTCGATGTCTGCGTCGATGTCAGCGTCAGTCTTGAAAATATACCTGCCGCAATAAATGCAGGTTGACGTAATCTATTAATTAAAGGTTTTTTGTAATTGCATTTTATTGGCAGTTTAAGCACAGCCCTCCCTCCCTCCCCCTTCCCTCCCAAACCCGTTTCTACACGCCCACCATCACTATAGCTTGAGAACGCTGTAGTGTGCATTACAACTATTTCAGTGAGTGTTGTCTGCGTCGATGACGATGTATGCGCCGATGTCGATGTCTGCGTTGATGTTGATGTCTGCGCAGATGTCGATGTCTGCGTCGATGTCGATGACGATGTCGATATGGATGTCAGCGTCGATGTGGATGTGGATGTCAGTGTCGATGTGGATGCCGATGTCTGCGTCGATGTCGATGTCTGCGTCGATGTGGATGTCGATGTCTGCGTCGATGTCGATATCTGCGCCGGTGTCTGCGTCGATCTTGATGTCGATGTCTACGTCGATGTCAATATCAATGTCTGCGTCGATGTCGAAGTCTGCGCCAATGTCTATGACCATGTTAATGTCTGCGTCGATGTCTGCGTCGATGTCGATGTCTGCGTCGATGTCGATGTCAGCGTCGATGTCTGCGCCGATGTCGATGTCAGCGTCGATGTCTGCGCCGATGTCTGCGTCGATGTCGATGTCTGCGTCTATGTCTGCGTCGATGTCTGCACCGATGTCAACGTCGATGTCGATGTCTGGATCGATGTCGATGTCAGCGTCGATGTCGATGTCAGCGTCGATGTCGATGTCTGCGTCGATGTCAATGTCAGCGTCGATGTCGATGTATGCGTCGATGTCGATGTCTGCGTCGATGTCTGCGTCGATGACGATGTCTGCGCCCGGTGTCTGCGTCGATGTCGATGTCTGCGTCGATGTGGATGTCGATGTCTGCGTTGATGTCGATGTTTGCGCCGATGTCTGAGCCGATGTCGATCTTGATGATTGCGTCGATGTCGATGTGCGTCGATGTCGATGTCTGTGTCGATGTCGATGTCGATGTCAATGTCAGCGTCGATGTCGATGTCTGCGCCATTGTCGATGTCGATGTCTGCGTCGATGTCTGCATCAATGTCGATGTCGATGTCGATGTCTGCGTCGATGTCTGCGTCGATGTCGATGTCTGCGTCGATGTCGATGTCTGCGCCGGTTTCTGCGTCGATGTCGATGTCTGCGTCGATGTCTGCGTCGATGTCTTTGTCGATGTCGATGTCGCGTCGATGTCGATGTATGCGTCGATGTCGATGTCTGCGTCGATGTCTGCGTCGATGACGATGTCTGCGCCCGGTGTCTGCGTCGATGTCGATGTCTGCGTCGATGTGGATGTCGATGTCTGCGTTGATGTCGATGTTTGCGCCGATGTCTGAGCCGATGTCGATCTTGATGATTGCGTCGATGTCGATGTGCGTCGATGTCGATGTCTGTGTCGATGTCGATGTCGATGTCAATGTCAGCGTCGATGTCGATGTCTGCGCCATTGTCGATGTCGATGTCTGCGTCGATGTCTGCATCAATGTCGATGTCGATGTCGATGTCTGCGTCGATGTCTGCGTCGATGTCGATGTCTGCGTCGATGTCGATGTCTGCGCCGGTTTCTGCGTCGATGTCGATGTCTGCGTCGATGTCTGCGTCGATGTCTTTGTCGATGTCGATGTCGCGTCGATGTCGATGACTGCGTCGATGTCGATGTTTGTGTCGATGTCGACGTCGATGTGGATGTCAGCGTCGATGTTGATGTGGATGTCAGCGTCGATGTGGATGTCAGCGTCGATGTGGATGTCGATGTCGATGTCTGCGCCGATGTCGATGTTGATGTCTGCGTCGATGTCGATGTCTGCGCCGGTGTCTGCGTCGATGTCGATGTCTGCGTCGATGTCTGCGTCGATGTCGATGTCTGCGTTTTCGGAAGTCATATTTTCATTTTCCATTTTATAACCTGTCTTGAAAAGATACCTGCAGCAATAAATGCAGGTTGACGATAATCTATTAATTAAAGGTTTGTCGTAATTGCATTTTATTGGCAGTTTAAGCACAGCCCTCCCTACCTCCTTCTTTTCTCCCAAACCCGTCCCTACACGCCCACCATCACTATAGCGTGAGAACCCTGTAGTGTGCATTACAACTATTTCAGTGAGTGTTCTCTGCGTCGATGTCGATGTCTGCGTCGATGTCTGCGTCGATGTCGATGTTTGCGCCGATGTCTGAGCCGATGTCGATCTTGATGATTGCGTCGATGTCGATGTGCGTCGATGTCGATGTCTGTGTCGATGTCGATGTCAATGTCAGCGTCGATGTCGATGTCTGCGCCATTGTCGATGTCGATGTCTGCGTCGATGTCTGCATCAATGTCGATGTCTGTGCCGGTGTCTGCGTCGATGTCGATGTCGATGTCTGCGTCGATGTCTGCGTCGATGTCGATGTCTGCGTCGATGTCGATGTCTGCGCCGGTTTCTGCGTCGATGTCGATGTCTGCGTCGATGTCTTTGTCGATGTCGATGTCGCGTCGATGTCGATGACTGCGTCGATGTCGATGTTTGTGTCGATGTCGACGTCGATGTGGATGTCAGCGTCGATGTTGATGTGGATGTCAGCGTCGATGTGGATGTCAGCGTCGATGTGGATGTCGATGTCGATGTCTGCGCCGATGTCGATGTTGATGTCTGCGTCGATGTCGATGTCTGCGTCGATGTCGATGTCTGCGTCGATGTCTGCGTCGATGTCGATGTCTGCGTTTTCGGAAGTCATATTTTCATTTTCCATTTTATAACCTGTCTTGAAAAGATACCTGCAGCAATAAATGCAGGTTGACGATAATCTATTAATTAAAGGTTTGTCGTAATTGCATTTTATTGGCAGTTTAAGCACAGCCCTCCCTACCTCCTTCTTTTCTCCCAAACCCGTCCCTACACGCCCACCATCACTATAGCGTGAGAACCCTGTATTGTGCATTACAACTATTTCAGTGAGTGTTCTCTGCGTCGATGTCGATGTCGATGTCTGCGTCGATGTCTGCGTCGATGTCTGCGTCGATGTCGATGTCTGCGCCGGTGTCTATGTCTGCGTCGATGTCTGCACCGATGTCAACGTCGATGTCGATGTCTGGATCGATGTCAGCGTCGATGTCGATGTCAGCGTCGATGTCAATGTCAGCGTCGATGTGGATGTCGATGTCTGCGTTGATGTCGATGTTTGCGCCGATGTCTGTGCCGATGTCGATGATTGCGTCGATGTCGATGTGCGTCGATGTCGATGTCTGTGTCGATGTCGATGTCAATGTCTGCGTCGATGTCGATGTCAGCGTCGATGTCGATGTCTGCGCCATTGTCGATGTCGATGTCTGCATCGATGTCTGCATCGATGTCGATGTCTGTGCCGGTGTCTGCGTCGATGTCGATGTCGATGTCTGCGTCGATGTCAATGTCTGCGTCGATGTCTGTGTCGATGTCGATGTCTGCGTCGATGTCTGCGTTGATGTTGATGTCGATGTCGATGTCTGCGTCGATGTTGATGTCTGCTCCGATGTCGATGTCGATGTCTGCTTCGATGTCGATGTCACCGTAAGGGACACAAAGTCATTGACCCTGCTACATTTTTCAATCCAGCAGCACTTGAGCATCTGCTCTAAACCAAGCCTGCGGTCCTGCCGTTAGGGGGCCTGGTTCAGACTTTGGCATCATGTATGCACTACCTCACCAATGTCCTCTGGGACACTTTTCACAGCAATATGTGGATGGGAGGCTATGCTGCCTCCAGATGGAACTGGCCTTGGAGGAGCTTATATATGGACACCCGCTGTCCATCTTCGACTACAAACTGAGTGCTTCCTTGGGGACATGCTTAGTCAACCCCAGAAACCTCACCCATTACTGTGGGTTCCTGGATCTGGCTCCATACAACAGCGCCTACATCCTCCACCGCTCCACTCTCGGACAAAGAACAATGTTCTTAAAATAAACATCAAGCGGGTCTACCCGGTGCCAGAGATCTTTGGAGCTGCACCGTCACTATTTGGTGCAGCTTTGATTACTGTCCTCCTTGAAGACCTCTACAAGGCCAATTTCTTTGTACCATTTGCAGGGCTGAGGTTGTCAACCGTAACCAATGGATGGATTATGAAGGCCTAGAGTCAAGAGGCCAAGTGTTTCTGAAAGGTCTGAATGACAACATACATACGAAAGTGACTAACCTCTAATGACTTTAACGACAATAAAAACATCACACTGATTATGACGACGGAGGCACTCCTCGCTCTGTCCTTCATGTCCTTTGTGGGCAAGGGGAATGTCCTATTAAACTGTGAGCTTAGCGGGGGGGGGGGGGGGGGGGGGGCGGATGAGGAGGGGCATGGGGCCGGAGGACGGAGGGAGGAGGGGCATGGGGACGTTGTCCGGATTCTTAACCGGATTCTTATCCCTTTGTCCGGATTCTAACCCCTAACCCAAAAATGGCAGGCAGATATCATAGTCAGGAGTAAAACAATTGTTTTGTAAGCCTGGAAAAAACAAGTACTAGGAATTGTCTAGTAACACTGAGAAAAACAAGCACTGGGAAAAACGCTGGAGTGAGTGACTAACGTACAATTACAATCTGGCACAGGTAAGCGGGACTCGTGTGTATTTATGCATGGGGACTGAGGAAGCTGATAAATTTCAAAATGAAACAGGAAGTGAAATATACAGACGTAAACACAGAATAAAAGCAGGAAAATTACAACCATATTATGGTGTATGTTACTTTCATTTAAGCCAACTTCCCTATTTTGTCTCTCCACTCCTCTACACCTGGACCATAGATATTGCTTTTGATATTTATATACAATGTGTGTATATATAATCTACCGCCATCATCTCCATACTCCCAACAATAACCTGTCCCCCCCCCCTCTCTTTCTTAGAGAAAAGCTTTTTCTCTTCCTCCTCCCCCCCTCCCCCCCCCTCTTATTTGTAATGTTAAGGTCATTTAATTTAATTAAATAAATAAAGCATTGTGCCTTTAATTAGATCCCAGGGCGCCATCTCCTGTCTTCTTTTTTTAATACTATTCAAATATTAATTGAAGATAACTCCTCCTTTCTCCTAGTTCTGTTTTTTTTTCATTATTATAATTGTTTGATTAATAGTTATTCCCTTCCCACCCTCCCTCTACTTTCCCTTCCTTATTCTATATTTCTTTCTACCATTTATGACATTCTAAGGATAGCATTAGTTTTCTTTGGGTTAAGAGTCATGTGCCCGTGTTTCTCGTCTGGCGCTGCTAGAGAGCGCCATGAGACCATTTATCCCTCACCTAACCCTAACCATATATTTTAGATTGCTTGCGCCCGTGCCCTTCTCCCCTTGCACCACCAGCTGGTGCCCAGGGGGGACACTTATCCCCAACCTAACCCTAACCCAGTTCCCCACGACGTTACTTTCTCGAGATACAGATTTGGACAGGGGTGTCTGATGGAGTTTTTATCCCTGTACCCTAACCCTTTGAAAATCACACTTGTAAAATAATTTAACAATCAAAAAGCTACCACTAGGTGTCAGCATGCAACCAATCTTCTGGCTCATACTGCTTGGTAACCCAATTACAATTGATCCAAGTATGTATTTTATGTTTATGTAATTGTTTTATATTATGTTTAGAAGTAGATAGCCGTTTTAGTCTATCTATAACTGTGTAACTGTATATTTTCTTTTTGGGCAATATTGTTGTGAATTGTGTTGGCTACAGGGGGCTACACTGAAGATTAGCATGGAACCTGCGCAATGATGAGGCAGGAAAAGAACACACTTACAACACAAAGAGCAAACTCTCAAATGACATACTTGACATTGGATATTGAAAAAAGAACTACAATTGGAAAGTCACACAGAAGATTAACATGGCACCTGCGCAATGATGAGGCAGGAAAAGAATACACTTACAACACAAACAGCAAACTCTCAAATGAAATAGTTGACATTGTAAATTGTAAAAAGAAAATACTAAAATTGGAAAGCTACACAGAAGATTAGCATGCCACCTGCGCAATGATGCTCAAATGACATAGTTGACATTGAATGTTGTAAAAAAAAACATATTAAAAATTGGAAAGATACACAGAAGATTAGCATGGAACCTGCGCAATGATGAGGCAGGAAAAGAATACACTTACAACACAAAGATCAAACTCTCAAATGACATAGTTGACATTGGATATTGAAAAATAAAACTACAATTTTAAAGCTACACAGAATATTAACATGGTACCTGCGCAATGATGAGTCAGAAAAAGAATACACTTACAACACAAAGAGCAAACTCTCAAATGAAATAGTTGCCATTGGATATTGTAAAACAAAATACTAAAATTGGAAAGATACCCAGAAGATTAGCAGGCCACCTGCGCAATAATGCTCAAATGACATAGTTGACATTAGATGTTGTAAAAAATATATATAAAAATTTGGAAAGATACACAGAAGATTAGCATGGAACATGCGCAATGATGAGGCAGGAAAAGAATACACTTACAACACAAAGTGCAAACTCTCAAATTACATAGTTGACATTGGATATTGAAAAAAGAAACTACAATTGGAAAGCTACACAGAAGATTAACATGGCACCTGCGCAATGATGAGGCAGAAAAATAATACACTTACAACACAAAGAGTGAACTCTCAAATGAAATAGTTGACATTGGATATTGTAAAAAAAAATACTAAAATTGGAAAGATACACAGAAGATTAGCATGCCGCCTGTTCAATGATGCTCAAATGACATAGTTGACATTGGATGTTGTAAAAAAATAAATAAAAACAAATTGGAAAGATACACTGAAGATTAGCATGGAACCTGCTCAATGATGAGGCAGGAAAATAATACACTTACAACAAAGAGCAAACTCTCAAATGAAACAGTTCACATTGTATATTGTAAAAAACAATACTAAAATTGGAAAGGTACACAGAAGATTAGCATGCCACCTGCGCAATGATTCTCAAATGACATATTTGACATTGGATGTTGTAAAAAAATAAAATAAAAATTTTGAAAGATACACAGAAGATTACCATGGAACCTGCGCAATGATGAGGCAGGAAAATAATACATTTACAACATGTTGAATGACCCGACACGGAGGGAATACTTTGTAACTGTATTACTTTTATTTAACATAATGGTAAATCGTAGACAAACATTGCGTGACTAATAGAATACCTAGAGGGGCGCGCCAACCACCGCGCATGCCCAGTAGCCAGGACGGTGGCTGCCATGGGAGCACATTGCGAATGCTCTACACCCTCTCTCTTTAGCTTGTAGCCCTAACACAAAACAGAACATGGCTAAGATAAATAATAACATTTGAATGTTTATCCAAACAAGCTGTTAGGTATGGAAGAAAAAACATGGCACGTAATCTAACTCAATACTAACATTCTTTCAGAACATTTTACAACACTGAGCATGTTGTGCTTAATGTCCACACAAATTCAAATCACTCAGTCCTTGTATTTGGGGTTCGGCCTACTAACACGACCTGAGCGTGTTTGGTATGGGCTCCCACTGATGCGTGTTGGCATCAGAGCTATGGGCTCTTGAGCTGGGGTCGTTTCAGTGTCCATGCAGTTGGGCTTCTCTGCAAAGGGATGGGGAGTTTCCTCTACAGCTGGATTGAAGTGCTGCGGGTCTGCGTCGGCGGACAACTCTGGAGGTGGCTCGGCTACAGGTAGGATGTGTCTGCGATTTCTCCTGTACTTCCTGCCTTCAGACTGGATGAGGTTGGATCTTGGTTCCCTACAGACCTCTTTTACCATGCCCATGCGGTTGTACCCTTGGGGTGTCTGCATCCTGACTGCTTCACCTTCAGACAGGGCCCGTAGTGGACGGCTTGACTTGTCATAACTCCGCCTTTGGGAGAGTCTTTTCTTTAGGAGTTGAGCCTGGACTTGTTGGGTGTTACGGGCTGTAGGCTCTAGCAACTGTTTGCTGACTGGGAGTGTGGTACGTGTCTGCCTTGACATAAGTCTCTGTGCCGGTGAGCCTAGCTGTGCATCTCGAGGGATGTTACTCAGGTTTAGCAGGTTTAGAAACGTGTCTGTTCCATCTGTTTTTGACTTTTCCATCAGTTGTTTTGCACTACGGACTGCCCTTTCAGCTAAGCCGTTGCTCTGTGGGAATTCTGGGCTGCTAGTGACGTGCTCAAAGTCCCACTGCGTGGCAAAGTCCTTGAACTGCTGGCTGTTGTACTGTCTAGCATTGTCTGAGATGAGTATGTGCGGTGACCCATGGACAGAGAAATGTCGTTTCAGTTTTGTAATGACTGATGTTGCTGTGATGTCCTTGAGTTGGTCGATCTCAAACCAACCTGAATATGAGTCTACAAGCACTTGATAGTGTTTACCATTCCATTCGAGGATGTCTGTTGCCACTGTAGACCACGGTAGGTCTGGAACTGGGTAGAGCTGGAGTGGTTCCTTCTGTTGATGTGGTTTAGAGCATGAGAGTGTTGCATTGTCATTCACGCTGAGTTGATGAACTTCCTTGTTCAGTGTTACTAACTCCATGCGTATGCATGCTGGTAAACCTAGCAGTGGCTGGACGTTTCTCTCCATGATGTAGAACTGTAGTGCATATGGCTGGTCTGCTAGGTGACATGACAGGACAACTGAACCCACAGTGTTAATCTGATTTCCTCCATATGCCACCAAGTTGGTGATTCTTGAACAGTCTATTTCTTCCCTGTTCTTCACACGTTTGAATGCATCATGTGACATGACGTTGCATTTTGCCCCTGTATCGACTTTCATTTCGATGGGCTTGCCATTGACGTGGACAGTGGTGAATGCTTCACCTTTCTCCTTAGCACGAGAGTATACTGTGTCAACGTTCTCCAGTGTTAGTCCATCCACATAGTATGAATCATCGTCGCTACCACTCGTGGCTCGGGCTGGTTCTAGTTGATTGAATGATTTCCTATATCTCTGTGTGCTATGGTGCTGCTGTGTTGATCTGCAACACGTTTTGTAATGGTTCCATTTCCTACATGTGTGACACTGTTGACCATATGCTGGGCAATTTTCTCTCTTAGCTGCGTGGCTACCTCCACAATTCTTACAATTTGTGATAGGCTGTGCATTCCTCTCTGACTGTGATGTTCGTCTCGTATCAAATCTCTGCTTCCTTGTGATGATAATGTATTTGTGTGTTGTTCTGCCAGCTCATGTATTCGACATACAGATGTAGCCTTGGTTAGAGTCAGTTCACTATCACACAGCAAAACCTTTCTCAGACTGTCATTGTTTATGCCGCATACGAGTCTATCTCTGATGAGTTCATCTTGCAAAATTCCAAAATTAGAGCTCTTTGCTTTGATCCTTAAATCAGTGACGTATGCTTCAATGGTCTCACCTTGGTTTTGACACCTCGTGTTGAACTAGTGCATTTCTATCGTAATGTTGGTTAAAGGATTGCAAATCTCCCGAAATTTCCTCTTCAGACATATTGGGTCTTCTATTGACTCGGCCGGAGTGAGGACGCCTCCGTCCTCTGGAGCTCTCACCTCCGCCGCGTATACGAATGACCTCTCTCGTTCAATGGCTTCCGATCCTGCTAGATTGAGGAGAATATATGCCTGTGTGCGGGCTGGCTTGTCAAAGTGTGCCGCCGCAATGAAAATGTCGTACTCTTGTTCGAACACTCGCCAGTTTTCTGCGACGTTCCCATTAAAGCGTACAGGTTCGGGTCTGCGAAATCCGTCAGCCATCACGATGGTGCACGTTCGTTGCTAGTGCTAGCTTGTGGCGTTAGCTCGTTAGCTACGGTAACGTTGGTTGTCCACGCTCAATCTGTGAGTTAATCTTCCTATTTGTTTTCAAGACTCGTATAGTCCATTGTGTCCGTGTTCACTTCTGACACCATGTTGAATGACCTGACACGGAGGGAATACTTTGTAACAGTATTACTTTTATTTTACATAATGGTAAGTCCTAGACCAACATTACATTACTACCAGAATACCTAGAGGGGCGCCCCCACCACCGCGCATGCACAGTCAAGTGCGGTGGCTGCCATAGGAGCACATTCGAACGGCACATTGCGAATGCTCTACAGTATGCATTGTCTGAACTACCTTTCATCAATAGAGCACTGTGCACACATTGCATAAAAGACTAGAGATGCCGGGGATTGAACCCTGGGCCTCATACATGCAAAGCATGCGCTCTACCACTGAGCTACATCCCCTATTTCTTAAATGTACATCTTTTCCATGAATACCTGAAGCTTTACTGACTGATACAGCCGATAAATAGGTTGTTTGGCACTAGGCTATCCTAAATAAAGCAGTTAATTGGCTTGCATGCTAATAGCAGAAGTGGGCAACTGGTGCGGCAGAATTCAATCCTGCAGAGGGAGATATAATGGATTTCTAGTCCATCACCTTAACCAACCGCTTGGCCAGGACAACATGGCTTTTCGGCCTTAAGTCTATAAGTTATTTGAACAGTAACAGATTGCATTGTTTGAAGTTGGGAAAACATTGTGTGATCTTATTTTGAAATAGTCTTACACCCTTGATAACAGCTTGCTTTGATCACATCTTGGAGATGGCGGTGATTGGATATCAGGCATCCTTCAATAGAAGCATACGATCTACTGATGATATGCATGCCATGTGGCCTAATACACCTGTGGCCTAATACACCTGTGGCCTAATACACCTGTCAAATGGCTGAGTATTTCAAAGGCATCCTGGCAGGGTTTTGGTTTAAATTTCAACCAGCAATAATATCGTCTTAGTTGTCCTTCACAGATTACGATATTGCTTCTGCGAAAGAATATCTGGGCGTGACTCAAGAGTTTGTTAGGATTTGAAAGTTTGGGTGCCACACAGAAGGTGTGATTCTTTGCCAAATGTATATTGCCGTTTCATGGTCCTTCGCTTATCAACACAAAGTGATATGGCATACAAAGCAGTCTAGGTTACGTTGAACCACTCATTTAAACTTGACCTGTTCTCATTCTTTGTTGGCGGGAGATGCGTACGACATGCCTGGTTAGCTCAGTCGGCAGAGCATGAGCCTCTTAATCTCAGGGTCGTGGGTTCGAGCCCCACATTGGGCTGTGCCTTGGAAGCCTTTGTCTTTATACACAGCGCAAGCGTTCAGTAGAGATTGGTCCAACCATGTTTGTATACGTAGTGAGTGGCCTAATACACCGACACTCGCTATTTGGGTCTCCCTTCAAATGGTACACATACATCTTGCGACTGAACATCTCAAATGAACGAGTTATCACGAATCGTTGTCAAAGACTGAATAAGTAGATCAAGCTTGGCCAAATGGTTGACTAGTAAACATGAGATCCTGGGTTGAATTCCCAGCTGTACAGCATTTTGTGTAACATGCTCCCACAATAGCATTTGCTTAAGAAGCCAATTATTTTTCTCTTATGACACATCCACAGAATCATCTCAAGGTATTGCAGACCTCTTTTGTTGTCTTCTCAATCATTTGTCGAATAATTTCTTTCGCACTGAAAGTGGTGCTGCGGCTTAGCTGCCAGTTCTATTATCTTTCAAAATAAATGATCAGGTCATGCTACATAATACCTATTTCATAGTTTTCTCAAGAACTCATAGCAAGTGGTACTGTGGCTTAGCTGGTCAAAGCACCTTTCTTGTAAACATGAGACCCTGGGTTCAACTCCCAGCAGTACCTTCAATTATGCATAAGAATAAGGTGGTGTACAATTTTATATAAGTTTTTCTTTAAAAAATGGGGAATTGTCTTAACTGGCCATTTTGCTAGTGGTTGTAAATGTGCAAACTATCAATGCAATATAGTTTTCTTCAATGCCAATTGTATGTCCACTAGTCAAGGCAATTTGTTTTCCATTCTTTGTTGAGGGGGGACAGCAAAATGCAATACAGCCATTGCGGTACACAGCTTTCTCTCATTACATGACTGTGTTTTTCAGTATTTTGCTGTTAGTGATTCGTCAGGCTTCTTACTGTTCATTAAGCATTAAGCATTAAATTGGATTCTATTTTCTAAAGATCCCCAAGTGACATGGAGCAATCAAAGAAGGTCCTAAGTACACAGTAAAACATGTGTTTCAACTTCTTCATAGAGGATGGTTAAATTTAAACCAATGCACACAATAAGTTATATGACATATACCAATGAGCACCTTTGAAATGAGACGCTGCAAGCAGGATTCAAACCAGCGCGGGGAAACCCCATTGGATTTAGAGTCCAACGCCTTAACCTCTCGCCCATCACAGCTCCTTTTTTTGTTTTATGATGGAATTTTATTGGAAAAGCATCCCAGATAACAAGCGTTTAACATAGAAGGTCCTAAATCCACAGTAAAAGATCAGTTTTAACATATTCACAGAGGGTTGTAAAATCGAAAGCACAAAAACATTTCTGTCCATCGTTTCCTTGACATATTCAAATGAGCACTACTGGAATCATTTCAAGAAGGCAGCTGTGAGCAGGAATTGAACCTGCTCCGGGAGACCACCATTTTATTTTGAGTCCAAAGCATAAACCCTAAGCAATGGCAGCAATTCTTGAAATCGTCTAAAGCAATCTCAATATGTAATGTTATTTTCTTTTTTTTTCCCAAACCCAAACTTCTCTAATACCCTAAATAAAAACTCATGCTCTACTCTATCAAATGATTTGCTCCAATCTATCCCCACTACTACTCCTCCTATCCTATCCCTCTTCATATGTTCTATCACATCCCTGACTGTCCCTATCATGTCCACTATATCTCTACCTGGTATACTATAACACTGTGTTGGCTGCACTACCTCTCCTATCACTCTCTTCATTCTATTGGCTAGAACTTTGGTTAGAACCGTACAATCTACATTCAATAAACTGATTGGCCTATAATTCTCTAAATCGAACTTACTTCCCTTCTTATACAATATGGTTATCACCCCTTCTACCATTCTATCCTGCAGTATCCCTGTTCTCTCCATCTCCCTAAATACCTCCACTTAAATGGGTGATACATTGTTGTTGATATACTTTATACAATTCTATCCCTATCCCATCACTCCCCGGACTCTTTCCACTGTTTAATCCCCCTATCACTTCCATTACATCTTTCTCATCGATTTCCCTATCACATCAACTCTTATCAGCCTCACTCAACTCGCTCTCTACACTTTCCAGCACCTCATCTATACTACCTTCATCCACACCCCCCATTGTATACAACTCCTCATAAAACTCCTGCACCCTCTCCAATATCTCCACGTATACCTCTGTTACCACCCCCTCGCTGTTATTTATTTCATGTAAATAAGTTATACTCTGTTTCCTTTTCCTTTTCTCCAGCCCTAAGAAGTACCCTGTGCATTTCTCCCCCTCCAACGCATATTTCGCCTTACTCCTCAAGATCGCCCCTCTACATTTCTCCCTCTCAAACCTCTCCAACTCCATCTTCACCTCTATGTAATTCTCCATGCTGTATCCCTCTTCATCCTCTGCCCTACTCAACTCGACCCTCAATCTTTCCCTCAAGCAACTGAATAGGTTGAAAATTATGAAGAAGCCTAAATACCTCTCTCTCCCTTCCCTTTTTCCTTTTTCCTCCTTTTTTCCTCCTTTTTCTTCTTCCCCCCTTCTTCCCCTTTCTTCCCCTTTTTCCGCTTTCTTCCCCCCCCCTTAAAATACTATTGTTCCCCAGCTTACACCTGGTCCTGTTTCCAACATACCATTTCAGAAAAGCTGCTCTTGAGTATACCTATAGGACTCATCTTAAACGTTATCAACATAAATCTAAATGTATCATTTTTTCCGCCCGGTTTCGAACCGGGGACTTCTCGCGTGTAAAGCGAATGTGATAACCACTACACTACAGAAACTTACACGAGTGCCAAATCTGGCAACCCATCAACATCACGTCATCTTGGAACTGTCAAGTATATAATTTCACAACATTTGATGGTTCCAGTTTCAGTGTGTTTCATACAGTCTTTGCTGTCAACAGCCAGCTATAAAAGCAAAAACCTTAACGTTGTTTCCGCTCGGTCTCGAACCGGGGACCTTTCACATGTTAGGCGAACGTGATAACCACTACACTACGGAAACCTGTAAATACAACGCAGACCACCCAGAAAATGATGTCATAATAAGCACATATATGAACTAAATTTAGGCACAGGTTAAAACACTCAAAAATATAATGAGGCATTTTTTTTGAAGAGGTGGAGTGCGAACCAGTAGCCATAGCTAAAAGGCCCATTCCTGGTTCCAACAGACCTTTTCAGAAAAGCTGATCTTTAGCATACCAATAGTACTTAACTTACACGTTGTTTACCTCAAATCACAGCTGTTGTTTCCGCCCGGTCTTGAACCGGGAACCTTTCCCGGGTTAGGCGAACGTGATAACTACTACACTATGGAAACCAGGCGATTTGGGAACATGCACCTCATTCAAAATGTGGTCTCTTATGAATATCTGTGGGTATATTAGCTGTCTGCGTAGTTTAAAACTCAGATTGATTGGATTTCCATCTACCAATGGCTCTTGATGTTCACTGGTGACAGGTAGCTTTCTTATTAATGTATTAAAGTGAATATGTTTCCGCCCAGTTTCGAACCGGGGACCTTTCGCGTGTGAGGCAAACGTGATAACCACTACACTACGGAAACGATGTAAAGAGCTTCCAGTACCTCATGAAAAATGTGGTCTATTATAAATTCATGAAGGTACTGAAATCAACATGTAGTGTCCACTGAAAGCAGAAATTGACTGGCAAATTGGTGGACATGCGGAGAGGCGACAGAGCGACCGGACGACAACGAACCGAAAGGCGGTAACAAACACCCACATGCACACCGCAATGAAGAACTGCTTGCTAAAACCACACACGCACCCTAACCCACTGACAACACCCACTGCCATGCATACACAGATTGTTAGAGCGATAGAAAGGATTGAGGAAAGTAGCCGAGAGAGAGAGGGGCATAGAGCAGGATATTAGATGAACATACAGGGGAAAGTGGGAAAGTTATTATACAAACTTCCTCTGCCTCCGCATGCCGGTAATAAAAGATTGGGGCAGATATCACCGCTGCCGTTCGACCACAGAAGTCCAGGGGTCAACCAGCTCTGGGGACTCTTCGGAGTTCAGGGAAATTCCCCCCTCATCAAACTGAGGAAGTGGGACCCGCCCTAAAGGACCCTGAGGGAGCGCGGTAGTGGATATACTGTCCAATAAACCTGATGAAGTCGTAGTTCATTCAACGGGTTCTGAGTAAAAGCCTATAACTATTGTCTATGTGTTTATGAACTAGCTTGTTGGGCCCAAATGTCTGTCTGTGTGTTTTGTGTGTTCTGTGTATCTTGACACAAGTGTGCTAGACACTGGTTGAGTTGTATGCACCAATGTTAGAAAACTGTGATGGTTAAATTAGACATGGAGGTTAACTACTAAAATAACAACACGAACAATAAAATACTTCCTGAGGGACTGCGAATATAAATTATAATAAAGGATATAAAATAATTTTGAGATAATAATTGAGAGACAAATACCAAAGAAAGTAGTATAATAAATAATTCTGAAAATTCAGTATTAAATTAACAAGGATCCAAATGTTAAATAATATGGTCTACAATGAAAATACTGGAGGTTTAGAAAATAAAGAAAGAAAATGGAGGGAGGAAAAAGCCATGTAAGAGTGTGTGTGTGTGTGAGCCTGAGCCTGTCTTCTTGTGTGTGTTAGGGCCCATGAGATAAGGGAGGACACTCCCACACCCAGAGTGGTAGACTGCATGAGCTAGGACTGAAATCTGACTTCAGATGAAACAATTGGGTTAGTAAGCATATGGCTTTTAACTATAATTGCTTTAGATTACAATTACATTTGTGTCTAACAATTATTAACTTGTTAAAAGTCAGTCAGATGATTATATTATGGCTGAATTTGTCTTTTAAAATTTTGTCTTCCTATGTTAACAGTTGCCAATCATGCATGATGCCTGCACGTCCCCAATTGCATGTTTTCCCACAACTCGAGACCACCACTACCATGGCTTGGAGACGTGACCACGACCATGACCTCGACCATCCACCCTGACTTACGAGACGTACCCACACGACTGTGGGCGACCAGCAAATATGATGTTGGCTTAATTACAAATGCACAGCATGTTGTGGTAGCTCCTAAGTCCGACTACCGCCCATGTCGATATCAGTAACTGCTGAAACATCACTCCATTACAGGCATCACAACCGTCTTCACCTCTTTGGTGGACGCAGGTGTCATAATCCCCTGTAGTAACTCTCTGATGAGAACCCCTATTTTTCCTGTTAGGAAAGTACGGCTTGACGGACAACCAGTTGAATGGCATTTCGTCCAGGACTTACAGGCAGTTAACCAGGTGCTCCATGCACGTGCACCTAATGTTCCGAACCCATTCACCATCGTGTCCCAAATACCACCTGACACCAGATGGTTCACGGTGGTTGACCTTGCAAATGCTTTCTTTAGCATCCCTGTATACCCTGACAGCCAATTAATGGTTCGCTTTTGACTTTGGGGGTAAGCCCAACACATGGACTCGCTTGCCAAAAGGCTACTGTGAATCGCCTACCATTTACAATTAAGCACTGAAGTTAAGCCTAGCATCACTTCAGTTTCAGCAGGGCTCTGCATTGTTAAAGTATATTGATGATCCGTTGGTTTATTCCCCATCTAAGGAGCGGTGTCACAGTAATTCTCTGCGACTCTTACACCACCTGTCGTCTGAGGGGCACAAAGTCAGCCTCTCTGAGCTCCAGTGGGACTGCCAGGACGTTGTCTTCCTAGGCCACAACCTCATATCAGGGGGCAAAGCCCTCTCATCCAAGCGTGTGGACGCTATTGCCAACATTCCACTGTCAGTAACTAAGAAACAAGTTATGTCTTTAGTTGGTATGTGTTCTTATTGCAGAATGTTCATTCCCAACTACTCACTCCTGGAGGGTCCCCTATCGATTATTGTCCATGGCAAGGGACTCCAGGCTTCGGACCACGTGATCTGGTCCGCGGAAGCAGAACAAGCGTTTAGAGGCCTCAAACTGGAGCTCCAGCGTGCGCCAACGCTTGGCCTTCCGGACCCAATGCGACCCTTTCCCAAGACCGTGGATGAAAGAGGGGGATGCATGACGTCAGTCCTCCTCCAACACCATGGGAACAGGTTACGCGCGGTTGCCTGTTGCCTATTTCTCCTCAAAATTAGACCCCGTAGCAGCAGGCCTGCCCCATTGCTTATGAGCAGTGGCGGCGGCGAAAAAAGCTGTTTTGGCATCGAGAGACTTTGTGGGGTACGGTGACCTCACACTGCTCGTTCCAGATGCGGTCTCTATGATCCTATTAGAACAGAAGACTTCCCAATTATCTGCAGCACGATGTTTGAAATATCATACCATCCTCCTTGACCTGCCCAACATACATATTCGACGCGGCAATGTTCTCAATCCTGCCACCCTGCTCCCTATTGCGGGAGAGGGTGAACTGCACCACTGTTTGGCTGAATTACAGTTGTTCTGTAAGCCACGTCCTGATCTAGGGGAGGTTCCCCTTCCTAACCCCGACTATGTCTTCTACGTAGACTGCTCCGCCTCCAGAGACCCGGTAACTGGTTTGACGCGCGCGGGGTTTTCTGTGGTACCTGACTATGAGACGGTTTGTTCTGGCTCTCTCCCCTCTCACTACTCTGCGCAGGCTGCTGAACTCGTGGCCCACACAGGACATCTTTAATGATTAGTGTATTACAAAGTCAGACTTTAATGAAGTTCTAATGAAGAAACACTATTTGAACTTGGTGACAAATTTGGGAACAGAAAATTTTGTTTAAGTGTTGACACTAAAATCTATCATTAAACCAGCGTCAGAAATTACCCAATCAGTCCAGTCAAATGAGGCTCATTGGTCTAGGGGTATGATTCTCGCTTTGGGTGTGAGAGGTCCCGGGTTCAAATCCCGGATTAGCCCAATACAAATCTCAGTTATTTATATTTCTATATTGTTCTCAGCTAAATGTTGTGTACTGACACAGGTCTGAACCAGGGTTTCTTTTAAGATTGCCATGATTTGCGTTCAAGACCCTTGAAATTGACATTTTTCTTGGCAGGCTAGTATTACATTTTTGTCATTGGTATTAGTTGCCATCAACTTACAACCCTAGTTTCATTGTTAAATAAAACATATTGGGATAACTGTTCAGGTCAATAAAAAAGGAAAGGTCAATGCTGAAATGTAATATAGACTGTGTCTATTTTACACTTTGGACAACATTCTACAAAATAATCTGTGAGCAGCTCTCTCCATCAAGGTTCCATGGCCTAACAGTCAGCACTCCGACCTTTGAATCCAGTGATCTGATTTCAAATCCTATTGGAACCTTGTAGATGGTAACTTCTTTAACCTTACCTATATTGAGTACACCATCTCTCTGCATGTCTTTTTGGCATGCAAACATATAACATTTGACAATGTTAGTACCGTAACACACCAGGGTCAAAACACTTAACATTACCACTATATACATCCCCCTTCTTTAGCTGTGGCTCCTGAACATGAGAAACATTGAATAGCATACTTCTGCACTAACAGCAGTTTTATAATAGAAACACAAATATGATCTGGTTTACATAAAATTAACTCTGAGAGTATCCCACATCTAAATGCATTAACATAATTGAACATTATGTAGATCTCAAGGAACAAGTGTTATTCCAAACATTTTGGATTTAATAGACTTGAGTAGCTAATTCAGTTAATGTATTTTGTATTTGGCCTAGAGACTCTTACGGACCTAGTGAGATACATGGAAGTGGCAGCTTGAACTGGGTTTCTGGCCTGCGGTTCCATGTGTTGCTGGGATACACTGGTGGGGGGCTTTTCTGGACTTAGTTGTCTGTGACACTGTTCTGGTGGTGTTCGTTTAGTTGTTTCAGTCCTTTGTCTTTTCTCCATGTCTGCGTCGGGTGTGTATCCTCCTGTGTTCAATTCATCAGTGTACGTGGTGCACCTTGAAGGCTGTGGCTCCATCACTGGCAGGATGTGGCCACGGTTATGCCTGTATTCCTTCCCTTCAGAAACCACCACATATGAGCGTGGCTCATCACACTTTTGCTTCACGATTCCCACTTTGTTATGTCCACTTTTTGTTTGGAGTCTTACCAACTGGTTTGGTGCCAGGGGACATAGTGGTTTGCTTGTCTTGTCGTAGTAGTGTTATTCTTTTTTTTTTTCAGAGTTTGCATTCTTTGGAGCTCTTGTTCCACTTTTTTTTGCATGGCAGCTGGGATACGACGTGGAGGGCTGACGACTGGTGTTATTTCTGGATTTACCTTCATCAAGTATGTTACAGGTAAGTCATCAACTTCATCTTTGAATAGGTCTGCATACTCCTGAAACATTTTCCGTGACAGGGTGTGATCCTTTACAATGTCTAGACGGAATACCTCACTGCTGAAAATGCTACATTTCGCCCCTGTGTCCACTTTCAGATTTAGTTGTTTGTCATTAACAGTCACAAAACAACAACCTTCCTTGTCAGTTTTCCCTTCATCATCATGGAAAGACAAGCCTTCAATGGTGAATGTGTCTTCACTGTCACTGTCAGTGTCTGTTTGGTCTGCTTGACTTGGCGGACCTGCACTGGCCTTTGAAGTGGTTCTGCTGGCCCAAAGCTGAACACTGGTCACGTTTTGCTGGATGGGTCCCCCCACAATTCCGGCAGCTGGAGATTGATGGTGAATTTTCCTTCATAGTGCGTGTATAGTACGCATAGTGAGATTAGAGCAGACACCTCCTACAAGGCTGGAGCCTAAATCCAGCGCATTGGACAGCTCTGACACACTACAACAAGGAACACTACTTCTTAAATAGCATTTGAAAATTATGATTAAACGCAAAGGATTGACTGGCAGTGGAAGGATTTGAAACAACGGCTCCTAGAACCGGAGCCTAAATCCAGCATCTTGAACAACTCAGCCACACTTCATCACAGGACATCTTTAATGATTTGTGTATTACAAAGTCAGACTTTAATGTAGTTCAAATGAAGAAAGACTATTTGAACTTGGTGACAAATTTGTGTACATAAAATGTTGTTTAAGTGATTGCGCTATTGTGTATCATTAAACGAGCTTCAGAAATTACCCAATCAGATGTGGTAATTGTGGCTCGTTGGTCTAGGGGTATGATTCTCGCTTAGGGTGCGAGAGGTCTCGGGTTCAAATCCCGGACGAGCCCCAATAAGGAGCTTAGTTCTGAACTGAATGTTGTGTACTGACAACTAATGCCCAGGATTGAACCAGCGTTTCTTGTCTGATTATAACAATTTTATTTCAAGACCGTTTCAACTGTAATTTTTCTTCTTTTTCTTGGCAGGCTAGTATTACGATTTTGTCATTGGTCTTAGTTGCCATCAACCTGTAGACCTACTTTCATTGTTAAATAAAACATATTGGGGTAAATGTTCAGGTCAATTAAAAAGGAAAGGTCATTGCTGAAATGTAATATAGACTACTACTAATTTACACTTTGGACAACGTTCTACAAAATAAGCTGTGAGCAGCTCTCTCCATCAAGGTTCCATGGCCTAACAGTCACCACTCTGACCATTGAATCCAGTGATCTGATTTCAAATCCTATTGGAGCCTTGTAGATGGTAACTTCTTCAACCTCACCTATATTGAGTACATCATCTCTCTGCATGTCTTTATGGCATTTAAACAGATAACATTTAACAATGCTATGGTTCTCAAACACTACACTGTCTTCCTATTGATTGCATAGTACACTCAAAGATCTGCGGAGCACATTCAGTGTAGTTACCCGTTCAACTTCGATTACTGCATATGATCTAGCATTTCTTATTCTTTGCATTATTAAGACCCAATTGGTAAGCTGGAATGTTAGATGAACAAACATGGAATTTGTATACATCTTTGAGGAAATTTGTTGTTTTCAAGAGGGGTTTCTAAGCATCTGAGCATGACATTGTCAGGCCTCTGTATGAACCTTAGAGAAAGGCCTTTCAAAATAATCTTTAAATGCAGATAATTGACTAGCAGTAGTGGGATTTGAACACACGCATCCCGCACTTCCTTTTGTTAAGTGAAATTAATCAAGGGCAGGTAACAGAGCCTTAAACTCCACAGTCAGGGCCTGGCTAATCCGTGTGTGATGTATTTTGGGTCTGAACAACTGCTCGGTGGGAACTCTAACACTTCTAAGGACTTTACGAAGTCAACCTCCATTTATTAGGTTGGCCATGTCTTTCAGTTCTGCTGTGTTTTGAAGTGACTCCTACTGGTTAGTGTAGTGGAAAGTATCCCTGCCTGTAATACATGAGCCCAGGGTTGAATTCCCCGACGGTATCCTTTCTAAACAATTTTAAGTCACATGTGTTTTAATAACAAGAATGTGCATTGCCTTTTTTAAACAATACAGGAGATGGGAGGAGAAATTGCTACACAAATCATTATGGAGCGGGTCAAATGAAAACAGAAATGATAGCCTGACCATTTTAATCAATTACCCCTCAATTCTGGTGAAGGGCAGTACTTTGGTGAGAGACAGAAGGGCATTTTAAAATTTAAAATAAAAAAAATTTAAAATCCTAAATTATGCAGATAATTGGCCTGCCTGCCAACAGCAGATGTGGGCAACTTGTGCGGCAGAATTCGAACGTGCAGAGGGAGATCTAATGAAATTCTAGCCCATCACCTTGACCACGACAATGCTATTTTTCGGACTCAAGTATATCAGTTGTTCGAACAGTAACTGACTGAAATGTTTGAGGTCTTGAAGATGGCGGGGATTGAACCTCAGGCCTCCTACATGAGAAACATATGCTCTACCGATGAGATTCATCCCCTCTGTGACTACACTGGGACATTTGTGCCACCGATACCTACAGCTTTGCTTAACGATTCAAGGGAGAAATAAGTTAAATACTGGTTAGTATAGTGGAAAGTATATCTGCCTGTAACGCATGAGCCCAGTGTTGAATTCACCAACGGGGAGGTGCTATGTGAATGAAACGGTCATGTTTTTTTCTGGCTCTATATCCCATGCACTTAACCGTGGCACCTGAAGGGACGCAAACATACCAATTTATTAGCCTGTATTTAAACCATGTCAAAATGTCCTGCTTTCTCTATTATGGATGCTGTTTGCTGCTTTCATTAGCTAAATTAAAAGGTTGAAGGAGAGCATGAATGCCAATCAAAATTGGGCAGGTTCGAGTGGCTGCTAGGTGGGGTTCATATCTTACTTTGTAGCTTAGCAAGAGGGACAGCGTCGTGCACCTAACCAAGCCAACAAGTTCCACGGGCGGCCCGCGGCTGCAAGGAGTTGTATTAACTCTAATTTCTCTACAAAGCGCATAAACCTTTCACCTTTTTACTAAAGATTGGCCTGTCCTATTGGTCCCCACCACCTGTGATTGGCTACCTGGCCCCCAACGCAGCGAACCAGGTTATTCATTATCTGTACATCACCGTGTTCACATCTGAGGACCGCAGATTATTTGAAAGAGAGAGTGGTGAGTAACGTTGTGCAAACCGTGTCTTTTAACCATTGTTAAAGGATGTTTATCGTTTAAAAACAATAATATAATTGTTTTTATCGTTTAAAACAATTAAAGCAATTGCAATCATTTGTTATTACCAATATGATGTTGGTCGTTTCTACTGAGAACAACCTTGTTAATTTGAAAAGAGTTGCTAATATAATCTCCAACAATGTGTTTCGTACACGTACCGTGCACTTAGTTGTAATAACGTTGAAAACAATTCCATTCATTCGGTAACAATGTTATGGATTGGTATTAACAACCATTGTTCGTTTTAGAAATAGCTTATTTTCACGCCACCCTTTGCCACCACCTAGTTTTGCCGGCTGTTACTCCTCCATGTGCATTTGTTTACACACCTGTCAGCAATCAACAATCAGCGCACCCTACTTCTCCCTCGTTCCCTGAGCAGCCGGCGCCAGTTTGTTGCGTACTCTCTCTGCGTAGTACCTTCGATCCAGCGTTATTGATTCCTGTCTTCCCTTCTCCTTGCTTGCTCCTAACCCTGCCTCTCCTTGTGCCCAGCGCTTCCCCGGATCCTCGCCTGTCTACACACCCCGCCTGCCTGACTGCCTAACTGCCGCCGAAACCCCACCTGATTGACTACTCGCCTGCCGCTCCCCACTCTGACTGTCTGCTTGCCTGCCCGCCGCCGAACCTCTGCCTGTCCGACTACGATCTGCCTTGCCCTTGTTTGAACTCTGTTGAATAAATCCCTGTAAACCCCATACAATCTCTGCATCCCTGTGTTCCGCATTTGGGGTCCAGTATCAAATCATACCGTATCATAACAGTACGAACTGGCCCATATCGCCCTGGACTTTGTCACCAGCCTCCCTCCTTCCAAAGGTAATACCACGGTCCTCACTGTCGTCGACCGCTTCTCAAAATCCGCCCACTTCCTTGCTCTCCCCATACTTTCGTTTGCCAGAGAGACTGTGGACCTCCTCGTCACCCATGTGTTCCGCTTACATGGCATCCCGCTGGACATGGTTTCAGATCGAGGTCCCCCGTTTACCGCCCAGGTTTGGCGGGCATTCTGCACCGCTCTGGGGGCCTCGGTCAGCCTCTCCTCGGGGTACCACCCTCAGTCCAACGGTCAGTCGGAACGCGCCAATCAAGAGATGGAGGCCGCGCTCCGCTGTGTCACCAACGCAAACCCCTCCTCCTGGAGCACTCAATTCCCATGGGTTGAATACGCCCACAACTTCCTTGTGAACGCTTCCACAGGCCTGTCCCCTTTCATGTGCTTGCTAGGGTAGCAGCCTCCTATTTTCCCGTCCTTTGAGATAGAAATCTCGGTTCCCTCCGTCCAGGCACACCTCTGTCGTTGCCAGCGCACTTGGAAGCGCGCACGCGCAGCCCTCCTGCAAGCATCTACTCACTCCCAGCGGCAAGCTAATAAACACCGTCTCCCGGCTCCACAGTAAACCTCCGGACAAAAGGTTTGGCTGCGGTCAAAGGACCTTCCTTTATAGGGGTGGTCACAGAAACTCTCCCCCCGTTTCGTCGGTCCCTTCGCAATTGAGTCCATTGTCAACCCCTGTGCCGTCTGCCTGAAGCTCCCCGCCTCACTCCGTGTTCATCCCACCTTCCACGTCTCCCAGCTCAATCCCGTTTCCTCCAGCCCGCTACCTCCCCCCGCCCCACCCCCGCCACCTCCTCGGATGATCGACGACCAACCCGCCTGGACTGTTCGTCGCCTTCTGGACATGTATCGTCGTGGCCGGGGATTCCAGTACTTGGTCAACTGGGAGGGGTATGGTTCAGAGGAACGCTTCTGGGTTCCTCGAAGCCACATCATTGATTCCTCCCACATCAAGGACTTCCACCGCCAGCACCCTTCCCATCCTGTGCGTCCGCCTGGAGGTGTCCATAGAGGGGGGGGGGGGGGGTACTGTCACGCCGCCCTCTGCCACTACCTAGTGGCGCCGGCTGCCACAACTCCACGTGCACTTGTTTACACTTGTCAGCAATCCACAATTTGCGCACCCTACTTCTCCCTCGTTCCCTAAGCAGCCGGCGCCAGTTCGTTGTATACTCTCTCTGTGTTAGTACCTCGTTCCAGCGTTATCAATTCCTGTTGTCCTTCTCCCTGCTTGCTCCTAAACCTGCCTCTCCTTGTGCCCAGCTCTTCCCCGGAACCTCGCCTGTCTACCCACCCTGTCTGCCTGACTGCCTGACTGCCTAACTGCCGCCGAACCCCCGCCTGATTGACTACTCACCTGCCGCTTCCCCTCTGACTGTCTGCTTGCCTGCCCACCACCGAACCTCTGCCTGCCCGACTACGATCTGCCTAGCCTTTGCCTGAACTCTGTTAATAAATCCCTTTAAACCCCGTACCATCTCCGCGTCCCTGTGTTCTGCATTTGGATTTGTAGTTGCGTACCGTAAAAGTATCGATCTATTAGTGACAGAATATCAACAACACAACGTTAATAACATATAGATCAATTAGTGACAGTAGCCCAGTAGCATCAACACAACGTTAAAAATGCAAATGATTAATTTACATACATTTACATAATAAATAACAAGCTAAAGAGAGAGGTGTAGAGCATTCACAATATGCTGTTTGAATATGCTCCCATAGCAGCCACCGTACTTGCTACTGTGCATGTGCAGTTGTTGGTGCGCTCCTCGGGTGTTCGGTTGGTCATGTCATGTTGGTCTAGGACTTACCATTATGTTACAATAAAAGCAATACTGTTGCAAAGTATTCCCTCCGTATCAGGTCATTCAACAAATACAAAATGTAAATAATTGTAAATCAACATGTTTATATATTTTAACAAATCTTTGAATCGTTTTATTTGCTGGTCAAATCATCCTAAACATTTTGTGTTATGCAATCAGATCCGCTCCCCTAAAGAAAGCAACGATCTGTAATATATATTTTTGAGCGTGTACATATAAATATATTATTGACAGTTCTTTTTTAACTGAACATTTTAAATGTCAGTCTTTTTTCTGCCATGCAACATTAGTGGTTTAACAAACCGTTGCTTAGGTTGGATTTATTTTAGTCATTTAAATGAGTAATAGTGTTTTATAGACAAAACACTTTTGTGAAGGTGGAGGCTGAAGCTAAATTGAGCCTACACTTCACAATACAAATAATAAATATACAAATAGTGTGCTAAAGAGTGGACAGGTGTGCTGCGAATAGTTATATGGCTATGAATTGGAGACCAAGATGGCGCCGCGAACGGTCGACTCGGTGTGTCTGTGCGCGTTGTTTTGTTTTGTTTTGTTTTGAGTTTTAACCATGTTTTAGGCGATGGTACCCGGATCTCTTTCTCCAGAGAAGTGCTCTTGAACACCAGGGAAACAATGCCAGAGGATTTTTGTACTTTTCTTCTCCCTACACTGGAAATTTTGGACATACTAGTCAAAGGTGTGCTCACCTTGGCTCACGCAGCGAAACGCCGGAGGAGAGGGAAACGGGCCGGTGCGCTGGTGCGTCATCGCCAGCGAGGACTACGCACACCGTTACCGGGCATATTTCTCTCTAATGTGCGTTCACTGCCCAACAAACTGGAAGAACTACAACTGCTGTTGGGGGGAAACAGGGACTTTTCTTCATCGACTGTTTTGTGCTTCACGGAGACGTGGCTCTGTGGACTAATACCGGACTCTGCGCTAGAGCTGGAAGGCTTCCAACTCTACAGAGCGGACAGAGACACGGACCTCTCCGGCAAAACTAAAGGTGGAGGAATCTGTTTCTACATCAACAGCGGTTGGTGCAACGACGTGACAGTGATCCAGCAGCATTGTTCTCCTGACCTGGAATCTTTCATCATAAACTGTAAGCCATTTTATTCACCCCGGGAGTTCCATTCATTCATTCTGGTCGGTGTTTACATCCCGCCGCAGGCCAACATGCAGGTCGCACAGCGCATGCTCGCCGACCAGATACTATGTGTGGAGCGGACCAACCCGGACTCCTTAGTTATTGTCCTTGGAGACTTTAACAAAGGAAACCTCACTCATGTACTACCTAAATACAGCCAGCATATTAAATGCCCGACCAGAGAGGAGAACATTCTGGATCACTGTTGCACCACAGTCAGGGATGCTTATCACGCGGTCCCCCGTGCTGCACTGGGACTATCTGACCATACATCAGCTTCTGGGAGGACTGCTGTGTTCCATCGTGCACCAGGGTGAGTTTCAACAATGACAAGCACCTGCTACAAGCCCAAAGTATCCCACTCCACCAAAGACCGACGCCTAGCCAACGACCTTAACGAGTTCTACTGCCGCTTTTTATAGACAAGGGGTCGGTCCTGTAACCATCCCCCTCAACACCTACCAACAAAGGGTCTTCCCTGATACCATCCCCCGTGACGCCTCCCAACAGCCCCAGCTACAGTGCATCACCTCCACCTCCCTCACCTTAAAGCACCCCCCCCCTCCATCTCCCCACCCACCTCAGTGACGACTCTCCTCATCAATGAGGAAGACGTCAACAGACTGTTCAGGAGACAAAACCCCAGGAAAGCTTCTGGACCGGATGCTGTCTCCCCATCCAGCTTGAAGCACTGCGCTGACCAGCTGTCTCCAGTGTTCACAGACATTTTTAACACCTCACTGGAGACATGCCACGTGCCAGCCTGCTTCAAGTCCTCAATAATCATTCCTGTTCCTAAGAAGCCATGGACCACAGGACTTAATGACTTCAGACCCGTCGCCCTGACCTCTGTAGTTATGAAGTCCTTTGAGCGCCTTGTGCTTTCTCACCTCAAAGACATCACCGTCCCGCTCCTGGACCCCCTACAGTTTGCCTACAGAGCCAATAGGTCTGTACAGAGCCAATAGGTCAACCTGGCCCTCCATTACATCCTCCGGCACCTGGACTCCGCAGGAACCTATGCCAGGATCCTGTTTGTGGACTTCAGCTCTACCTTCAACACCATCATCCCGGCTCTGCTTCAGGAGAAACTCTCCCAGCTTGGTGTGCCTGACTCCACCTGTTGGTGGATCACTGACTTCCTGTCTGACAGGAAGCAGTATGTGAAGCTGGGGAAACACGTCTCCGACTCACAGACCATCAGCACCGGATCCCCTCAGGGCTGTGTTCTTTCTCCTCTGCTCTTCTCCCTGTATACCAACAGCTGCACCTCCAGTCACCAGTCTGTCAAGCTTCTGAAGTTCGCGGACGACACCTCCCTCATCTGACTCATCTCTGATGGAGACGAGTCCGCCTACAGGTCGGAGGCTGACCACCTGGTGAAGTGGTGCAAGCAAAACAACCTAGAGCTCAACGCTCTAAAGACAGTGGAGATGGTTGTGGACTTCAGGAAGAACCCAGCCCCACCTGCCCCCATCACCCTCTCTGGCTCCACAATCAACATTGTGGAGTCCTTCCGCTTCCTGGGAACTATCATCTCCCAGGACCTCAAGTGGGAGCTGAGCATCAGCTCCCTCGTCAAGAAAGCAAAACAGATGATTTACTTCCTGCGGCAGCTGAAGAAATTCAACCTGCCAAAGACAATGATGGTGCATTTCTAAACTGCCATCATTGAGTCCATCCTCACATCCTCCATCACCACCTGGTACACTGCTAGCACAGCCAAGGACAAGGGCAGACTGCAGCGTGTTATTTGCTCAGCTGAGAAGGTGATTGGCTGCAATCTGCCGCCACTCCAGGACCTTTACGCCACCAGGACTCTGAAGCGTGCAGGAAAGATTGTGGCTGACCCCTCCCACCCCGGCAACAATCTCTTTGAGCCACTCCCTTCTGGCAGGAGGCTAAGGTCCATCAGGACCAAAACCTCTCGTCACAAGGACAGTTTTTTCCCCTCCGCCACTAGCCTTATTAACAAGGCCCGGAAACCACCCTGACTCTCTCTACACCCCATCCCTGGCTCCACATGCCGCTGTACTTAACATCTGCTCTTGTACATCTAGATTGTGTGTATATATTCATACATATAGTTATACTTATTTTGTTTGTTCTGTTTAATGTGCAAAAGAGAACGTGACGTGCACCAACATCACCAAGACAAATTCCTTGTATGTTTAAAAAGCGTACTTGGCAATAAAGCTTTTCTGATTCTTATTCTGATTCTAATCCTCTCTGTATCGTTCCAATATTTGCATATATTCTGCCGAGGCAAGCACAACAACCTATTTTTTTTTACTCCTTCTGAACTTTCTCTGGGCAGATCAAGCCAGATCAAGCCAGATCAAGCCAATGGTGCTACCCGAAAACATGAATAATGGCAGGTTTGGCCAGGTCCAATACACGTCCAAACGTTGCAAAAAGCCAACGCTCATAATACCACAAAAATCTTGTAGAGGTGGGATTTTACCAAAAGGCCCATCTAATCACAAGAGAAAAATGTGTACCCGTCTTCTAAATATCATGCAGTGTTTTAAATGTAGGCTGTGGTTATGAATGTAACGTACATAGTATAAACACATTTAGTTCTTTGCCTAAAAACGCTACACCGCGACACAGACGCATACTTAGCAGATGGGGGTGGTCGTGCGTGGCATACGCAACTCATACTTACCTGGCAGGGGAGATACCACGATCAAGAAGGTGGTTCACCCAGGGCGAGGCTCAGCCATTGCACTCCAGCTGTGCTGACCCGTGCGAATTCCTCAAATGTGGGAATCTCGACTGCGTAATTTGTGGTAGTGGGGGACTGCGTTCGCGCTCTCCCCTGATTTTGTTGTGAAAGTACATACTCAGTTGCTATGAGTGCAGCGCTGCCGAGAGTGGCTGTCACAAGGCTCAAGCGTGTGCTGTCACTGTAGCGTTTGAAGAGAGCGTTAACTCTCAGCCAATTGGAAGGCGTGATTGTCCACAGTCTCTGCGTACATGCCACTTCCTTTAGATCTCCCAAATCACAAGTAGAGTTAATAATATAACATGGTATGCAATCGGTAACCACTTTGTCTATGTTTAACAACCCACACCAATTCCAATTCACAAGTAACAACGGCACCCCATTAGATTGTTGTCCACGAGTAGGAATACCATTTCATGATTTGAAGCCATGTGTTGAGATGTCGCCGTTGTTGCTGTAGTTAAAGCGGGAACCATGGGTTGTAGGGATATTCTGACCATGTTTGACTCGAGGCTGTTGATTCGGCGTAACCCAGTTCCGCACCGGTAAACCTTCCCTTTTCACAATGACGCAGGGCTCAGCCAAACAGCAAAGCCCACCAAAATTTTACTGAACTCTTGGGTGTCCCTCTCCACGGAAGTCTATAGTAAAAGATGAAAGGCTTATGCGCTTTGTAGAGAAACCAGAGTTAATGCGACTCCTTACAGCCGCGTGCCGCCCGTGGCAATCATCGGCTTGGTAAGGTGCACGACGGTGTCCCTTTTGCTAAGCTTCAAAGTAAGATATTAAGCCCGCCTAGCAGCCATTGCAACCCGCCCGCTTTTGATTGGCATTCACGCTGCCTTTCAACCTTTTCATTTTGCTAATGAAAGCAGCACACAGCATCCATAATACAGAAAGTGGGATTTTCGGACATGGTTTACAGACAGGTTAATCAATTGATACAATGTTTGCGTCTCTCCGGGTGCCACCGTTAAGTGTATGGGATATATAAAGAGCTGGTGAAATCACGACTGTTTCACTCGTGGGGTACCTCCCCGTTGGGGCATTCAACACTGGGCTCATGCGTTACAGGCCCGGATACTTTCCACTATACTAACCAGTAGGAATCCCATCAAAACACAGCAGAACTTAAAGACAATCCCCATCGATCAAGTGGAGGTTGACTTGGTACAGTCCTTACAAGTGTTGCCGCCGAGCAGTTGTTCAGATCACACACACGGATGAGCCGGGCTCTGGAGTTTAAGACTCCCTTGATTCATTTCACGTGACAAATGGAAGTGCACCGTCCCCAGCGGCACTGCAATACTGGGCCAATGCGTGGTGCAAATGGAGCAAGCTCATTTTTTAACTCCTGTAGCCAAAAATCCGTTTAATATATAGCCCTCATATAGAGGACGTATCAGATTTTAAACTGATAAGAACATATTTTTTTCGTTTGAAAATATTTATTGACACCAGTTTCTTCAGTTAACTTTCAAATCACATCTTATACATTTGAAGTTTGGCTCATCATTTTTAAAAGCTTACACAATTTAAATACATTTTAAAACAAAAAGTATAAAACCATCAAGTACTTTTAAATTAAATAAAACACATGGATACATTTGTTTTATAAAATCATTGTGATGCTCAAAAACCCTGGTTAAAAACTCAAACAGCTGTGCAGCAATGGGACAACAAACTCTCCTAAAATCACCCCATCCTGCTCTCTCCAACAGCATCTGTTTCTCTGAACCTGTTGCTCAGAGGATCTCCTCACCCCTCTGCTCCTTCCCACCTTCCTCTCCCGGAGAACCAGGCCGCCGCTGCCTCGACCTTTCCGCGTGTAGCTCCGGCTCCCTCGTCCGAATGGGCACAGAGGCGATTCTTCTTTGTGGCTGTGTCCTAGGCCTGCCGCCTGCAGCAATGGCCACTTGGACCGTTGCTGTGGCCATCCGGATCACAGCCACGGGGGGGATCTGCTTGTGCTTTCTAACCAGCAGGTTTCTGGAGGTCCATATGGCGTCTTTTATGGCGGCTAGGGTGAGCCACTGCTTGGGAAAGTCTGGTGGTAGCCGACTCTTTTGACTCACCCCATACAGCACCAGTTGGGCTGTCAGGACCTCCCCTGCTGGTAAGTACGGGAATTGCAGGGAACCGGCCGTTGCCCACTGGTCTCTAGCAGCGCTGCACTCCCAGAACAGATGCCTCACCGACTCAGGCGCGCCACAACCTGGTCGAGGGCAGGTTGGGGATGCAGCCATGCCCCGGGAGTGCATGACGGCCCTGACTGGGAGGATCTCATGAGCTGCCATCCATGACAGGTCCCTGAGTCTGTTGGGGAGAGCAGGATGGTTGACATTGCGCCCGACTGTTGTAGGCTCGCCGAATGCTAGCCCGTGCACTGGACTCACTGTGTCCCGCTCCTGCACCGCTGTGATTAAAAGGCGATGGTTAGTTAACACATTTAACTCCTCGTTTTCCAGGTTAAAATGTTTTAAAAACTTCTTAATAAAAGCATAAGATTGTGGCAAGTTAAAAGATACTGGTGTCCTGTGATCTGCTATATAAAAAGGGAATTTCCTTAGATAGGACCCCATCCAGAATCGTTCCATTGCTGTAGTTTTGTTTCCTCTGGATAGGGCCATCGCATGTTTTACATGAAGCGCAGTGTATCTGCATCCCAAGAACAGGTGGAGGTCCGGGACTCCTTTCCCTCCTTTTTCCTTTGTTTTCTTCATTTCACTTCTCTTTAATCTCTCCCACTTGGACCCCCACAGGAAATAAAACACTGCACATTCCAGTTCTAAAAGAACTCTGCGAGGTGGAATAAAAACAGAGCTTATCAATAAAAGCAAAGGTAAAATCACTGCTTTGATGATTAAAACCTTTCCTTCTATTGTCAGTCCTCTAAGTCCCCAGTATCCCAGTCTCTGCCTTAGTTTCCCTACCATGTCCGGCCAATTTTCGGTCCCCTCCCCCTCCCTGTCAAATTTGACCCCGAGTATCTTCAAGTCTGTATTTTGTACAGTCAGAGGGAGTCCGTTCTTCTCGTTCACCGTCCATGGTCCATAAAAAAGGGCTTGGGTCTTCCCTCTGTTGAGTTTGGACCCAGAGGCCAGTCCGTAGCAGTCAGTCAGGTCCAGTGTTCTATGTACAGATAAAAGGTCAGTGCATAAAATGTTGACGTCATCCATATATAAAACACATTTGCTTAAAAGTCCTCCGCTGCCCGGTATGCCCACCCCTTTGATCCATTGGTCCCTTCTCAAGACCTGTGCCAGTGGTTCTATGCATGCCACATAGAGGAGGGCAGATAACGGACAACCCTGACGGACCCCGCAGCGCAAGTCTACTGCTTTTGTAAGTTGCCCATTAACAAGAAATTTGCTGGTAATGTCTCGATACAGCAATCCCACCCACTCTATATACCTTTCTGGGAAGCCCATTTTTTGCAGTACCTCAAATAGGTACTGGTGCGAGACCCGATCAAATGCTTTCTCAAAATCTAGATTTAGGACTACTAGTCTAATGTTTCTGTCTCTCGCATAGCAGATGGTGTCTCTAATCAGTACGAGGCTGTCGGTGATCTTCCTCCCTGGTATGCCACAGGTTTGATCCGGGTGGATTCCCTCACCTAAAACCACGGACATTCTGTTTGCTAAAAGTTTGCTAAAAAGTTTACTGTCAAAGTTTTAAAGGGTTATTGGTCGCCAGTTCTTAAGGTCAGTCTTGTCGTCTTTTTTAAACAATAGTTTTACTATCCCTGATCTAAAGCTGTCTGGTAGTCGGCCTAGTCTTTGGAAATCGGTAAAAACAGTCAGTAAGTCAGGTGCTAAAATGTCCCAGAACGTCAGATAAAATTCAAGTGGAAGCCCATCTTCCCCCGGTGATTTTGCCCCCTTAAAACTCGACAAACATTTGTAAAGTTCCAAAAGGTCAAAATCTCGTGTTAAAAATGCACTCTCACCTATCTTCTTGACTATGTTAATTAAGATATCATTTTTGGATACTTTTTCGATTTGTTTCTCACAGTAAAGATCTCCATAAAATGCCTCTATTTCCTCCATTAGTTCTTCCTCCGTATTCGTTTGTTCCCCATTTGTTTTTTTCAGTTTAAAAATACCCTCCCCGCTGCGGATAATTTTCTTAAAAAAATATCTGGTGCATTTTTCTCCTTCTTCAAGGTGTCTTTCTTTGCTCCTGGCTAAAATCCCTTTGCTTGTGATTTCCGATAAAACCAACATTTGTTCTTTAACTATTGTGATTTCTTGGTTTAAATTAAAACCTTGTTGTGTTAATTTAAAATACCATTGTAGTCTTTTTTGCAGCCCCACCATGCATCTACTTTCCTTGTTTTTCTTGTTTTTTCCTGCCTTTTTAAAAAAGGTCTCTGTCTTTCCCTTCACCATTTCCCACCAATGTGCACGTGTTTCGTAGAAGTCTTGGAGGGTCTGCCATTGACCAAATTGCTCCCTGTACTGGCTGGCTAACTCCTTATTTTCTAGCAGGGAGCAATTCAGTTTCCATATACCACTAACTTTAGTCACACCTAAAGGGAGTGAAAGGGTGCATGAGAGCATAGCATGATCAGAAAAGAAAACAGGGGTTAATCTAGCATCGGTTGGCGGGCAGTCTCTTGTAAAAAAATAGTCTATGCGAGAGGCTCTGGAACCGTCACTACTGAACCAGGTGAAGCCCTCCTCTCTTGGATGCAAGGTTTTAAAACAGTCTTTGAGTTTAAAATCCTTGCATAGTCCCTGCAATAAAACCGACGTCTTATCCACTTTAAAATCATCCCCTGCCCCTCTCCTATCACCCCTATTTAAAACACAATTAAAATCTCCCCCTAAAACTAATGGCACTAGGCCTAGCATGTGGGGCTGCAAGTTTTCTAAAAGGTCATGTCTGTCATTTTTGTTGTTAAAACCATAAATGTTTAAGAGATTAAAATCCCTTCCCATAAAAGTCAAATGTGCTAAAAGTGCCCTTCCGTCTCTCACCACAGTGCTGCCCTTCACCATAATTGAGGGGTTCTTGATTAAAATGGCCACGCCGTCATTTCTGTTCTCATTTGACCCGCTCCATATTGATTTGTGTGGCCATTTCTCCTCCCATCTCCTGTATTGTTTCAAAAAAGGCAATGCACATTCTTGTAATAAAAAAAACATCAGACTTAAAATTGTTTAGAAAGGATAAAATCGTTTGTGCTCTAACTCTTGATTTCACACTTCTCACATTGAGCGTAGAAAATGTGAGCACCATGAGTATGGTATTTAAAAGACAGCTATGCATTTAAAATACTTAAAACGGCATAGGGTTAAAACCAACTAAAAGTCATCCAACACTTTGTGCATTTAGATCTTCCTTTCCCTCAATGGGGGATGAGAAACGATTTTTTATTTCATTTCCTTCCCAGACTCGAGTTTGGTCCATAATAGAGTGCTTGGGGGTTGACTGCAGTGCAACCTCTAAAAAAGAGACCGTGTTGGGAGGGTTGCTGGGGAAGACTCTGGACTCCTCAACAGATGGACTGTCTGAGGAGCCAGCTCTTCCCCTTTTCTCTAATGCTCCTTGAGTATCAGAGGACAACTCAGACGCTGTTCTTTTACCAGGCTGGGCTCCTGGGAGGGAGGCTTCAACTGACTCCTCTTCAGACTCCTCCCCTGGGCTGACTGTTACGAGACTCCCGCTTTCATCAGAGCCTGAAATGGAGTTTTGCCCAGCTCCGCCTGCTGCCTGGGATGCCCCACCCTCTTCCACCTCACCACTTGGTGGGGCCTCCTCAGGCCCCTCCCCCTCTCCAGCCCTACCCCCAACTTCTCCCCCAATCACAGCATTTGGAGGGAGATTTGAATTTTCCAGCCTGGTTTGTTCAATTGTTTGTCCACTCTCAACCGCCATTTTCCTTGCCACATGTTTCAGCTTGTTGGCAAAGGATTTTGGACAATCTCTGAAGAGATGGTTTGATTCCCCACAGAGATTGCACTTCCTGCCAATGGTGCATTCTTCAAAAGTGTGACCAATTACTCTACATTTGCCACAAACAACCTTTTCACACGCTTCTGCCAGGTGCCCTTGCTCACCACACTTGCGGCAGAGCTTGGGCTGGCCCTGGTAGTGTATGTAGCCCCTGTTCTCTCCAAGAGCTATCATGGATGGTAGATGATAAGAACAGATACTACACTTGATCTTAGCCAAAAGGCCGAGAAGCGATGCCGATCTGCCGCCTGTGACAGAAGACGCAGTGTCCTTACAGTTCCCTCAACCGCGGGTCTTGCATTTCGATTTGCATAACGATGACTCACCGTTTGCAGCCACGCCCCCAGAAAAACAACCGATTGCGGCCTTGGGTTCAATGTTGTCTGTTCCAAAATCCAATGTGGACAATGGGATTCGAGGGCTGTTACAATTACTCAGGACGTTGGCATTCGAATGCCGTTACATTTGTTCCAATACGGCTGAAGGCTGACCGTTAGGGCTGTTGATGACGGTCAGCTAAAATATGGAGCGCTTCACGGATTTGCGTGTCATCCTTGCGCCCATTGGGTGCGCAAAGATGACACGCAAATTCGTGAAGCGTTCTATCTTTTAACATTTTGCTCATATCTAATGATTTATATTTATAATTCCGTTTTTTGTGGAAACACTACCCCCTAGCGGTGGACCAGTACGCTACAGCGCTCCACACACTGTGCTGGATGAGCGCTATTGAGCCAGGAAAATAATACAATTGTAACACAAAGAACAATCCCCCAAATTACATACTTGACTTTCGATATAGTCAAAAAACTCAAAGCAACATAGAATGACATCCTCAGTCTCCATTGAGTCCACAAGTTTTACTCCTATCGTCCTACGGACTGGCGTTCTCGAGATTTGGACATTGGTGTCCAAAATAGTTTTAATCCCTGTACTTTACCACTAACCGCCCGCTTTAAGTCACTTAGAACAGTAGTTTATGAGATACTGCTAATAATTTAGGTTCGAAAAGAAGTTTCTATCCATTATTCCAACACAACCCTAATCCTTGCCCAAACACTTCTCCCCTTGCGCCACTAGATGGCAGTAAGGGTTTGATCATTTATCGCTAACCGAACCTTAACCGACCCTCACCACCCCCTACCCATAATACCTAGCGGTGGCTTTACAAAATAGTTTAATCAATAATATACTCATTATAAATCCTTTCCCCACCTGATGAAGGACTAGTGTATGGATATATTATGGCTGTGTATGGTAGTGTGTGTGTGTGTGTGTGTTTGTATGTGTCTATATTATAGAGCCCCACCATTAGATAATCTTCATAGTATAAGTAGAGGTATATATTTAACGCATGCACAAGCTACAATTGTGTTACTTTGGTATCACGTAAAATAAAATTGGAAAGATACACTGAAGATTAGCATGCCAACTGTGCAATGATGCTCAAATGACATAGTTGACAATGGATGTTGTAAAAAAAATAATTGTAAAGATACACAGAAGATTAACATGGAATCTGTGCAATGATGAGGCAGGAAAATAATACACTTACAACCCAAAGAGCAAACTGTCAAATGACATAGTTGACATTGTATATTGGAAAAACTAAAATTGGAAAGATACACAGAATGCATGCCACCTGAGCAATGATGCTCAAGTTTGCTTCATAAAAACTGAATTACAAAAGTCCACGCTCTGTGCTGGTGCATTGCGCAGCCGAATATTGTGAGACAGGAATTAATTCATTAACTTGATAAGACTGTGTGTGTGTGTGTGTGTGTGTGTGTGTGTGTGTGTGTGTGTGTGTGTGTGTGTGTGTGTGTGTGTGTGTGTGTGTGTGTGTGTGTGTGTTTGTGTGTGCGCGCGATGGTTAAGTGACCAAAGTGTGGTGATGAGTAGAACTAACAATTTGCGGACGGGACACAGAATGTATCCCTTCATTGAGCTTCCAATGGCGCAATGCATATTCAATAATTACATTTGGAGAAATGTAGACATCTTGTTGCAGCTCTCTGGTGCACCCTGTTGGCAGTCTTGGTATTCTGTCGTCTTGTTTCATAGAAATTGTTTTGAGCGACGTTGTAAGTTTATGTATGTTGCTTAAAATTTCACAAACCATTGGTGGTGAAGATCAGGTCTAGGCCATTGAATGCATTGATGTCAAGTTGAAAAAGAAAAAGCTTACAGTACCTGGTATTCCCAGGCGGTCTCCCATCCAAGTACTAACCAGGCCCAAACCTGCTTAGCTTCCAAGATCAGACGAGATCGGGGGTGCTTTTTTTTTATTTTATTTTTTTATTATCAAAAATATTCATATTTTATATACAACATTAAATAATCATCAAGAAAAAACAGATAAGATAACCTGTCTTCCTCAAAGCAATCATACATTAATATTCACAAAAATAAATAAAAAAGGAAATTAAACAGACATCCAAGTGCACAAAAATATAAAAATAACAAATAAATAAATAAATACAACAATAATAATAATAATTAACATTTAAAATAAACATGGTAACAATAAGTTACCCTACTAACTAAAAGGAAAAAAAATATTCAAAAATCAAACATAAGTTTCCCATCATCCATTGCAGAAATAAACTTACATCCTTCAATAAAGCTTTCAAACTCCATCTTTTCATATTTATATATCAAGAAAATGTCTTTTTTCATCCCAGATTCAAAAAATGACCATATAGATATACATTTATCTTCAAAGTGTGCTAAATTTCTTCTCATCCATATGGCATATCTAGCATGACTTAATACATAATTTAGCATATTCACATTTACTTTCTCTTTCTTTTCCCACACTCCAAAGAAAAAAGTTTTTTTCCACTCCATCCTTTCAATATACTCCCTCCCCCAGTTCTCATGCAGGAATCTTTTCAATCTTATAAAGAACATCTTCAGTTTGTCACACTCATAATATAAATGCATTAATGTCTCCGCATCAATTTTGCATACATCACATTCCCTCTTTACATTTCTGTTTATTTGGTGTATCACCACATTTGTGAACATTCTATTGTGTCTGAATTTAAAATCATGATTCTGACATTCTATGCTATTTTTATTGACGTTAAAATTCTTCCATATTTCATTTCCCTTCATACCTGGGAACACCCTTTCCCAAACCTTTTCAGAAGCAGGTTCTTTAAACTCTTTTTTGATCAGTGTTTTGTAACAGTCCTTCACCTTCAAATTTCTCAGTTCAATTTTCCCCCCATTTTTTTCTGTATATAAATCCGGAAAAGTTATTTTCCTGTCCGTTACCACTTTATTTTCTATTTGTCTCACCCATTCCATCGGTATACTTTCTTTTATTTTATCATACATATTTACAATACTAGTTGCACTCATGTCCTCATCATACTGTTGGACTGTCTCTATAATAGCCTGATTTCTAAGAAATCCAGGTATAAATTCAAACATATAATCTTTAATTTGCCTTAATCCTGAATAGAAGAATGTTTTCTCCCACAGCATATTATTATCCTTTGTTATTATTGGATTACACCAAATTGGTTGATTTATTATCTGACTTAGTTTTGTGCATTCATATTTAATATTGACTCTGTATTTTCCCCATGCTTCAAACACCTCTTTATAAAATCGTGGTACCTTCTCATACATAGTATTTTTCATTATCATAATTAGACCATTTTCTTCACACCTTCCGTTCTTATACAAATATTCCTTAAAAACATTTTTCCATCCGTAATCTACCCTATCGTGCAAATACTTTTTTACAGTTTTGATTCTTATTGCTTTTTTCTTTATATTTAAATCCACCAGTTTCAATCCTCCTTCTTCATATTTCCCTATCAGTGTTTTTAGTGCTATCCTCGCCGGTTTCCCATCCCATATGTAATTAGTAATTATATTGTTTATTTCTTTGCTAACCCACTCTGGCATGTCTATCACGGTCATTACATATGTCACTTTTGACAACATGAGAGCGTTTACCACTACAACCTTCCCCTTTAATTTTAATCTCCTTGGTTTCCACGCATTTAATGTGTTTCTTACTTTATTTATAACCCCATTCCATGTCTCATCTCTTGCCTCCTTTTCTTTCACTCCAATATTTATCCCCAATATTTTAATATAATCATTTGAAATTCTAAAAGGCAGGCTACAATCACGCTGGTTTATATTTCCAATGTACATTATTTCCGTTTTATCCATATTTACCTTAGCCCCCGATGCTTTCCCATATATTTCTATTTTTTCCATTATCCTTTTCACGTCATTCATATTTTTAACTGTACATGTGGTATCGTCCGCATATTGTTGAATTTTACTTAACCCCCCATTTGGCAATTTTATCCCTTCAATTTCTTTATCGTTTTTTATCATTTCAGCCAGACTCTCTGCAGTTAAGCTGTAAAGTACTGCAGACAGCGGACACCCTTGCCTAACAGATCTCTCCAACGGGAAAGGATCTGTTATCGCCCCATTTATTTTAATCCTACTTTTTGCATTCCTATATAATAATTTTAGCCAGTTTATAATCCTCTCTCCAAACCCAAATTTCTCCAACGTGCAAAAAAGGAAGCTGTGCTCAACCCTATCAAAAGCTTTATTCAAATCCAAGCTTAAAACGATCCCCCCATCTGTACCCATACAGTCTACTGTGTCCCTTATCGAGCTAATGATATCTGATATATCCCTCCCTGGTATCCCGTACGCCTGTGTTGATGAGATGACTGTTGGTGCTACCGTTTTTATTCTGTTTGCTAAAACCTTTGTTAAGATTTTGTAATCTGTATTTAGTACACTTAGTGGCCTATAATTCTCCAGTTTTCTTCTGCTTCCCTTGTTTTTATACAGTATCGTTATTAATCCTGTCGCAATTGACTCTGGTATCTCCTGTTCTTTTTCCATCTCTGCATATACTTCATTTAATATGGGTAACAGATTTTCTATAAACGTTTTATAAAATTCGCCCGTAAGGCCATCTGTCCCCGGACTTTTATTGTTTTTTAATGATTGTATTGCTTCTTTTATTTCTATGTCTTTTATATTATCATCACACATACACTTTCCGTCTTTTGTTATTGTTTTATTAATATTACTTAATACTATATCTATGTCCTCCTTCTTTGTATTCCCTTTTTTGAATAGATTTGTATAAAATGTCCCCACAGTATCAATAATGTCTACAAAATCATTTACTATATCTCCATTTTCATTTTCTACATCTTCGACATACCCCCTTTCTTGTTTTGTTTTTTCTAATCCCAAAAAATAACCTGTACATTTTTCTCCTTTCATTGCATATTTCGCCCTACTCCTTGTTATTGCCCCCATACATTTATTCTGCTCATAAACGTCCAAATCCGATTTCACCTTCAGATATTTCTCAACACTATGATTTGGATCCTTATCTATTCTCTCTGCCTCTTCTTCTAAAGCATCCGTCAAGCCCTTTACTTTCTCTCTTTCTTTAAAGTTCCGGATCTTAGCATATCTGATGCTTATTGTCTTTATCCTTTGCTTTAGTCTTTCCCACCATAATCCCTTATTTAGGCACTTCCCAATGCTCTTTTGTTCTTCCTCCACACAGGTAACTATCTTGTTCCTGTACCTCTCTTCATCGAGCAGACTGCTGTTTAGGCACCATACTCCTCCTCCCCTTCTCTCCACCCCACTACCAACCTCTACCGACAGAATGGCATGGTCACTAAACGATGTAAAGTTATATTTGATTTTTTTTTAAATATTTTACCGTGTTCTGTTTTGCAACACATAAATCAATTCGGCTTTGCTTTAATTCCCCCATTACCATTTGTCTCCTAGAATATTCTCTCCTGCTTGGGTTTTCATTCCTCCATATATCAATTAATTGCCTTTCCTCCATCATTTCCAGAAAAACCTTTCTTGATACATCATTCTTAAATTCTTTCCCCCTTGCTAAATCCAACCTTGTACTTTTTAAATTAAAATCTCCCACTATAATACAGTTTCCAACACACCATTTTCCCAAACCGAAGAAGAAAACCTTTCTGTCCTTTTCTATATTTGGTGCGTATACATTAATTAATCTATACGCTATGCTTAAATATTTAAAATCTATAATTATAATTCTTCCCATTTGATCTCTATAGATTTCTTTCACATTTTCTACAATATCCTTTTTTATCAAAATTGCCACCCCACATGATTTCTCTGTACCGTGATTTACATATACCATGTCTTTCCATTTCATTTTTATATCGTTCATTATATTATCCGTCCAGTTTGTTTCTTGCAAACATAACATATCATTATTTTTACATTTCGTTAACAGCTTTTCAAATTTGCTTTGATTTCTTAGCCCATTTGTGTTAAATGAAATCAAGCTGAACATTAAACACAAGGTAATTATTTTTTCATTTCTAACCTTCATTTGCTCCTTCTTTGGTCTTTCTTCTTCTTTTTCGCCTCAGCTTGTAGAGCAGCCTTTCTTTTCTTTATGGCCTCCTCCGCCTTTCGTTCCATCTGCGGTCTCTTATCCCTCTCCTTCTCTGAAACATTGTCTAATAACATTTCCGTTATCCATGATTCACTTTGCTCTCCGTCACCTTCTTCATCTCCTCTTTGCTTGTCCACTAGGCTGCCAGTGGAAAAAGTCTCGTCTGCTTGCTTTGTCACCTGGGAAGCCTGCTCCCCACTTGTTCCTTCTCCGGACGCACTCCACTCCGGCCATACATCGTCCAACGTACTTCCCAATGTGATGTCAATCAGGACCCCCTGTCCTTGGCTCTGATTCACCAATGTATCCGCCTCCTTCTCTAGTTAGTCCTCCGGGTCTCCCTCCGTCTGCATGACATCCTCGTCGCTTTCCTCTGACTCCTCCTCCTCGCTGTCAACAACGTCTCCCTCCTCTGTGATACTGATGTTAACTCTCTCTATCGATTCAGGTATACACTCCCTTGCATAATGCCCCTGTTTGTGACATTTGTGACACCTAAATTCAGGACATTCCCTGAAAATATGCCCCGGCTTTATGCACAGTCTACAAACTTTTATTTGTCTGTCATGTATTACTCTGAAATATTCTCCTCCCTCTAGAGTTTCAAATTTCGTTGAGTAGGGCAGCGATTTAATAATTTCCGTAAAACGAACTTTTAAGAACCTGGTGCCATCAGCAACATCAGTTCCAGGCCACACTCTTCTTTTAATGGGCGAAATCGCCTTAACTCCCCATTCTGCAAGCTTTGATAGTATGGCACTGTCCTTTATATATGTTGGCAGGTTAAGGAACGACACTACAAGTTCATCATTTCTTATTTCCTTTGCCATCACGGTGCTTTTCTTAATGTGAAATCCATCTAACAAACTGTCCTTGCCTTCTACATTAGCCATTGTAATCTCATATTTCTTCGGACCTTTAAATCGGCAGCCATTCACCACCCCACACGTTTTCTTTATCTCACCCAAAAGCTCCATCATAGTCACCATCTCATCTCCAACAATCTCGACCGCCAGCGTGAGCTCCTTTTCAAAGTTCTTTTCTTTGCTTTGAAAAAAGTCAGACCCAACTCTGCCTTTGGCCATGTACCTGGTCGTAGTCATTTCCCTTCCTATATCAGCATTCGTTGTCAGTTGCTGCGTCATGCCACTGTCCGTAATCCTGCTCATAGTCGGTGCCTTTCCATGATCGGTTTTCTTAAACGGTTGCTGCGCCGTGCCATTGTCCGCGATCTGTCTCATAGTATGTGCCTTTCCGTTGTCCGTTGCCATTTGATCTGTCCTACTCCTCTCCACTCTCTCACTCCTCTCTTCACTCTCTCTCTGTTCCATTCTTTCACTCATTCAAACAACAAACACTAAACAAAAACGTTCCCCCTAACAGCAAGCTGCTGGGGGAATAAAACGAAAAACAAACAGTCAAAAAACACTCTAGACTCACATACACTCAGTCTAACACACACAGTAAACAAATATGACTTGACTCACAAGCACACGACAAAAACAAACACTGCTATGCTAACTGCTAACTCACTTCCTGGTTCAAACCAATCGGGCGTGCTCAGGGTGGTATGGCCGTAAGCGAATTTTGGTTTCGCCAAACTGGCTTTTATAGAGTAGGACATATATTGTGAGACAGTTGCTCACGTCCCACGTTACACTTTTAGAAAGGAAGGATTAGTTCAATATAGAGGGCAGTAATTGACTCGGTCTGATTCCTTCTCGATGTCAACGTACATAGGCATTCATTCCGCCAGCATTAAGCTATCATTTCAGTGTCAGGTCCTCATCGATTTCCATCGTCATTTTCACCAAACCGAATCGTTTGTACATTGAGAGCATGCACAATGTGTAGGCTACATTCGACGTGCTTGTTTGTGGACAGATAAAGACTATAGGCCTACAACAGAACAGAAAAAAGAAGCATGTGATCTGGCTCACTGTAATGATTTCTTTTAACATTTGAAGTGGCCCGCGGTTGTTACAATTGTTTCAAAAGATGGTTTGTTTGCTTCATAAAAATTGAATTACAAAGGTCCACGCTCTGTGCTGGTGCATTGCGCAGCCGAATATTGTGAGACAGGAATTAATTCATTAACTTGATAAGACTTTGTGTGTGTGTGTGTGTGTGTGTTGTGATGGAAAAATGACCTCAGGCCCTATTCCAAAGCTAACTCGCTTTAACTAGTTGGTTTGGTTTAGGCACTCAAGTTGTTGTGAGCACATTATGGTGTCCTATTTGTTTTCTTTTAATTAACTACCTCCTCACAGTTGCCTGTCCTTGCATTCCTGTATGGTGCTTTGTTCTATGTGAGAAACTCCAGAGCAAGTTTCTCTCATCTATTATGTGCCTGTTGCCTTGACCGCACAGAGGACCTGCCATAAAATCTAGGTGGCGCCATATATGTTAAGCTACGACCAGGGGTCTGGCTTTGGCTGTGCATTGAACCAGTTATAGATGGTAGAGGACGCCATCTAGTGTTACGTTTAAATTATTGTTTATTTTACCCTACAAAAGGCTGTCCTTCCTTTGGTCAGCGCGCTTTTTCTCGAGAACTCTGCCCAGTGTGGAGTTGCCTTTGAAACTGCGTCTTTTGTATGCTGCAGCGTATGAAATAAACCAACTACGGATATCCATTTGTCTTAGCCTTTTGAATCAGCCCAGCCACGAGTTGTATAATTTGCTACGACAATTTGGCGTCACGAACAGGATCCCGAGGTTGATCGTCGGAAGGAAGGACGGGACGGAGGGGAGAGTTGCACTCCACGGAAAACGTGTCTCTACCACCGAGTGATAAGTCGAGTGACGAGAGGACCACGTCCCTGATCTCCGGACGACTATCGCCACCGGGATCCAACGAACTCAAAACACAACTCACGGTGGGCTGTTTAGGCGGCTAACGCAAATTTTTTTTGTTTGTTGATAAAGTCCTGTATCAGGGAATACAGTTGAAGGTCGGTCCTGTACCTGGGAAAACAGTTGAAAGTATTGCGGAATAATAAGCTTTGAAATATTATTCCGAAAGATTTAATATTTTCATAGCAAGGTCGGTCCTGTACCAGGGGAAACAGTTGAGGGAAAATTTTGCGGAACAATTTTAAGGCGTTGAAATATTATTTTGAAAGATTTAATATTATCATAACACGGTCATCCTGTACCAGGGGAAACAGTTGAAGGAACCAATTATAAGGCGTTGTAGTATTATTTTAACACCAGAGACTATCAAGGAACCGGCAGGAGAGACCAAAGGTGCTTTGTCTGTGGAGCCAGTGACCATTGGATGAGAGACTGCCCACAGCCAAAGAGGAACAGACAGGGAGACGGCTGGGGGAGGAGACGGAGACCAGAACAGGCTGATTGACTGGCGATCGGGTGGACATGCGGAGAGGCGATGGTGCGACCGGACGACAACGTACCGAACGGCGGTAACAAACACCCACACGCACACCGCAATGAAGAACTGCTTGCTAAAACCACACACACACCCTAACCCACTGACAACACCCACTGACATGCATACAGAGATTGTTAGAACGATAGAAAGGATTGAGGAAAGTAGCCGAGAGAGAGAGGGACCTAGGCAGGATATTAGATGAACATCCAGGGGAGAGTTAATATACAAAGTTCCTCTGCCTCCGCCATAAAAGATTGGGACAGATATCACCGCTACCGCTCGTCCACAGAAGTCCAGGGGTCAACCAGCGCTGGGGACTCTTCGGAGTTCAGGGAAATTCCCATTTCACTAAAGTGAGGATGTGGGACCCGCCGTAACGGACCCTGAGGGAGCGCGGTGGTGGATGTACTGTCCAACAAACCTAATGAAGTCTTAGTTCATCCAATAGGTTCTGAGCAAAGGTCTTTAACTATTGTCTATGTGTTTAGAGCTAGCTGGTTGGGCCCAAATGTCTGTCTGTGTGTTTATGTGTTGTGTATCTTGACACGAGTGCTAGACACTGGTTGGGTTGTAAGCTCTAGTGTCAGAAAACTGGGATGGTTAAATTAGACATGGAGGTTAACTACTAAAATAACAACACAGCCAATAAAAATAAAAACCTTCCTGAGGGACTACGAATCTTAATTATATTAAAAGTTATAAAATAATTTTTAGATAATAATTGAGCGATAAAAAAAAAAAACCCGCAGAAAGTAGTATAATAAATAATTATGAACATTCAGTACTAAATTAACAAGGGTCCCAATGTTCAATGATATTGTCTGCAATGACCATACTAGGGGTTTGGAAAAGAAAGAAATTGGGGGGAGGGAAAAGCCATGTGTGAATGTGTGTGTGAGCCTGAGCCTGTCTTCTCGTGTGTTAGGGCCCCTGAGATAAGGGAGGCCACTCCCACACTCAGAGTTGTTGACTACACGAGAGAGGACTAGATTCTGACTACAGATGAAACAATAGGGTTGATAAGGATATGGCTTTTACTATGATTGCTTTCTATTACAATTACCTTTGTGTCTAACAATTACTAACTTGTGAAAAGTCAGCCAGATGATCATATTATGGCCAAATTCGTCTTTTACATTGTTTGTCTTCCTATGTTAACAGTTGCCATTCATGCATGATGCCTGCACGTCCCCAATTGCATGTTCTCCCACGACTAGAGACCACCACTACCATGGTAAACGACATGACCGCGACCAGGGCCTCGACAATCCACCCTGACTTACGAGACGTACCCACATGACTGTGGGCCACCAGCAAATATTATGTTGGCTTAGTTAAACAAAATGCACACCCTGTTGTGGTTAAGCCTAGAATCACTTTAGTTACAGCGGGCTCTGCATTGTTACAGTATGTTGATGATCTGTTAGTTTGTTCCTCAACTAAGGACCAGTGTCGCAGTGATTCTCTGCGACTCTTGCACCACCTGGCGTCTGAGGGGCACAAAGTCAGCCTCTCGAAGCTTCAGTGGGTCTGCCAGGACGTTGTCTTCCTAGGCCACAACCTCACAATAGAGGGCACAGCCCTCTCATCCAAGTGTGTGGATGCTATTGCCAACATTCCACGGCCAGTGACAAAAAAAAACAAAAAAACAAGTCTTGTCTTTTCTGGGTATGTGTTCTAATTGCAGAACTTTCATTCCCAACTACTCACTCCTGGAGGGTCCCCTGTCGTCTATCGTCCATGGCAAGGGACTCCGGGCTTCGGACCACGTCATCTGGTCCCCGGACGCTGAACAAGTGTTTAGAGGCCTCAAACTGGTGCTCCAGCGCCCCAACACTTGGCATTCCAGACCCAACGCGACCCTTTACCCAGACTGTGGATGAAAGAGGGGGCTGCATGATGTCAGTCCTCCTCCAACAACATGGGAACAGGTTACGCCCGGTTGCCTATTTCTCCTCGAAATTAGACCCCGTAGAAGCAGGGCTGCCCCATTGCTTACGAGCAGTGGCGGCTGCGGAGAAAGCTGTTCTGGCATCAAGAGACTTGGTGGGGTACGGCGACCTCACCCTGCTTGTTCCACATGCGGTCTCTATGATCCTCTTAGAACAGAAAACGTCCCATTTATCTGCGGCACGATGGTTGAAATATCATACCATCCTCCTTGACCTGCCCAATATACATATTAGACGTTGCAATGTTCTCAATCCTGCCACCCTGCTTCCTATTGAGGGAGAGGGCGAGCCGCACCACTGTTTGGCTGAATTTCAGTTGGTCTGTAAGCCGCGTCCTGATCTAGGGGAGGTTCCCCTTCCTAACCCCGACTATGTCTTCTACGTCGACGGCTCCGCCTCCAGAAACCCGGAAACAGGTTTGGCGCGCGCAGGGTTTTCTGTGGTATCTGATTATGAGACGGTTTGTTCTGGCTCTCTCCCCTCTCACTACTCTGCGCAGGCTGCCGAACTCGTCGCCCTCGCCGAAGCCTGCCGTGCGGCAGCGGGCGCCTCTGTCACCATCTACACCGACTCCCAATACGCATTCGGCGTCGTCCATGACTTCGGGACCCTCTGGCGACACAGAGGTTTCCTCACGTCATCCGGCAAACACATTTTGCACCATGACAAGATATCTGCGTTATTCGATGCCATTCTTCTGCCCACCCAGATTGCAGTTGTTAAATGCTCAGCACATACGGGCTGTACTGACACTGTGTCCCTGGGTAATGATAGGGCGGACGCAGAAGCTAAGGCCCCGGCTTCCCGACCTCCACCTGCTGACACCGCACTCGTTTCTACTCCGGTCGGTCATGTGGCAGCGTCCATCGCTGAGGTCCAGGACCTCTCCACATCCGACGAGCGTGCACGGTGGCACAAAAGGGGGGCGGTGTTTGTCGATGGCCATTGGAAAGGCCCTACAGGGAAGCCATGCCTCCTGGTGGCCATGTTCCCCGCTTATGCTAAATTGACACATGGGCTAGACCACGTGTGATGGATGATGGATCTTATCCAACAGGATTGGTACACCATAGGGTTTTCTACATACGCACAAAAATATTGTCAGGCCTGCATCATTTGCGCCAATCATAACATAGGCCGAGGACAGAGGGTCGAACACGCAGCACACGACAGCCCAACACGCCCATTCGAACACGTCATGATGGATTTTGTCGAACTAGGACCATCGGAAGGCAAACGCTATTGGCTTGTGATGGTCGACATGTGGTCTAAATAGGTTGAAGCGTTCCCCGCCTCAAAGGCAACGGCAGGAGTAGTTGCAAAAGCACTACTAACGGAAATTGTGTCACGATGGGGATTCCCGCAAAACTATCTAGCGACAACGGCTCACACTTCGTTAACCAGGCCATCAAAGAGATTGGCACATACATCGGCATTGATCTCAAATACCATTGCTCGTACCACCCACAGAGCGGTGGTGCAGTGGAACGTGAGAACGGAACATTAAAAGCAAAGGTCGCGAAAATCGGCACGGAGACAGGCCTACCCTGGACGAAGGCGCTCCCTCTTGCTTTGATGTACATGAGAGTCAGAACAAGGACCAAACTTTCGCCCTTTGAAATTTTGTTTGCTAACCCACCTCCTGTAGGTACAGCGGCACCAGGAAAGCGGGCGATTCCTTCCACTACACTGTGTGAAGATGAAATGTTACAATATTGTGTCTCCTTGTCTAATGCTCTCTCACAGGTACGGCTCCAAGTGAAAGCGGCGCTGCCCCAGAAAGCTGAGCACCCGCTGCACTACATACCGCCAGGAGACCTGGTAGTCATTAAGGATTTCAGACGGAAAACATGGAAATCACCACGATGGCTGGGACCCTTCCAAGTCCTCCTTACCACACACACGGGTCCATGCCTCCCACTGCAAGAAGTACAAAGGAGTGGTCCAGACGCCCACACCAGCCCCTTAACAAAACTGATTTGCCCATGCACACACACTCCCACACCCAACACAAAGAAGGTGTACGACGTGCTCTGCCTCCGAAATCATAAGCTGACGCCAGTAGCCGTTCCAACAAGGACGGGCCTCTATCCTGCATCGGACCCCAGGGAAGAAGAATCATCTCCCTCCACAGCACCTGACAGCCTGTGGTTTTGCTGTGATCCGAAGTCAGGAGACCCATCACCAGTGCCTACCTGCCACATTGACTGTCCCATGGCCACAACATGCACCTGGTATAGAAAGGCCACGCTGGAACCATGGGCGTGGCTTATGGGTCTGACTATTATACTCCTTTGTTTATTTTGCTTGTTACAACGTATGGACCCCTCCATTCTACATCGTGCCCATCGTTCAAACCCAGGCGGTAGTTTCGACAAACATGTGTATATAGATGGTATTGGTGTCCTGAGAGGAGTTCCTGATGAATTTAAGGCTAGAAACCAGATCGCGGCGGGTTTCGAGTCCATCCTCTTTTGGTGGTCAACTACGAACAAAAATGTAGACTGGAGAAATTACATTTATTAAAATCAACAGCGATTTATTAATTTCACTCGCAATTCGGTCTGTGGAATTCACGAGCAGCTTGACAAAACTAGCCTCATGACCTGGCAAAATAGAATTGCACTGGACAGGCTGCTGGCAGAGAAAGGAGGTGTTTGTACAATGTTTGGGGACAATTGTTGTACGTTCATCCCCAATAACACCGCTCCGGACGGCTCCATCACTAAAGAACTGGCAGGCCTTACGGCCCTGTCCGAGGAGCTCGCGGAGAACTCGGGGGTGACTGACCCTTTGGGAAATATGATGGCTACGTGGTTCGGACGTTGGAGGGATTTAGCATTGTCTCTCTTCGCATCACTTTCCATTGGTGTAGCCATCCTCGCCACGTGCGGCTGTTGTATTGTTCCCTGTGTTCGCAGCCTCGTCATCCGCACCATCGAGCGCACAGTGGGCCAATTACCCTCTGCACCTCCGACGGCTCACACATTTGCCCGGCTCGAGTCCTCTCCTCTGTTGTCCACTACCTCGTCCCGTACCGACCATCCCCTCCTTACACTTTCTCAGACTATGCCATCTCCTCTGATGATGACTTTGTTTAGAGTGTACGGTCCACTGGCTGTGCAAGCATATCGCACCTTTTTCCCCATCAGTAAGGCGGGTTTAAAGTCCTGACCTTATGGGGTTATTCAAGGAGCCATATGTGCGTCAACCAGCATTTTACTATCTTTTTTGTTGTATGATTTTGTTTGATTGTACTGTACTGCGTTGTTTTTTTATTTTCTTCGTCATTTTTCCTTTTGATCGATCATATCTGATCTAAAGGGGGGAATTGTGATGGAAAAATAACCTCTGGCCCTATTCCAAAGCTAACTCGCTTTAACTAGTTGGTTTGGTTTAGGCACTCAAGTTGTTGTGAGCACAATATAGTGTCCTATTTGTTTTCTTTTAATTATCTACCTCCTCACAGTTGCCTGTCCTTGCATTCATTAATGGTGCTTTGTTCTATGTGAGAAACTCCAGAGTAAGTTTCTCTCATCTATTATGTGCCTGTTGCCTTGACCGCACAGAGGACCCGCCATAAAATCTAGGTGGCGCCATATATGATAAGATACGACCAGAGGTCTGGCTTTGGCTGTGCATTGAACCAGTTATAGATGGTAGAGGACACCATCTAGTGTTGCCTTTAAATGATTGTTTATTTTACCCTACAAAAGGCCCTCCTTCCTTTGGTCAGCGCGCTTTTTCTCGAGAACTCTGCCCAGTGTGGAGTTGCCTTTGAAACTGCATCTTTTGTATGCTGCAGTGTATGAAATAAAACAACTACGGATATCCACTTGTCTTAGCCTTTTGAATCAGCCCAGCCACGAGTTGTATAATTTGCTACGACGAAGGTCAGAGTGGTGACTGTTAGGCCATGGAACCTTGATGGAGAGAGCTGCTCACAGCTTATTTTGTAGAACGTTGTCCAACGTGTAAATTAGTAGTAGTCTATATTACATTTCAGCAATGACCTTTCCTTTTTAATTGACCTGAACATTTACCCCAATATGTTTTATTTAACAATGAAAGTAGGTCTATAGGTTGATGGCAACTAAGACCAATGACAAAATCGTAATACTAGCCTGCCAAGAATAATTACAGTTGAAAGGGTCTTGAAATAAAATTGTTACAATCAGACAAGAAACGCTGGTTCAATCCTGGGCATTGGTTGTCAGTACACAACATTCGGTTTAGAACTAAGCTCCTTATTGGGGCTCGTCCGGGATTTGAACCCGGGACCTCTCGCACCCTAAGGGGTATGACTAAGAATCATACCCCTAGACCAACGAGCCGCAATTACCACATCTGATTGGGTAATTTCTGAAGCTCGTTTAATGATACACAATAGCGCAATCACTTAAACAACATTTTACGTACACAAATTTGTCACCAAGTTCAAATAGTCTTTCTTCATTTGAACCACATTAAAGTCTGACTTTGTAATACACGAATCATTAAAGATGTCCTGTGATGAAGTGTGGCTGAGTTGTTCAAGATGCTGGATTTCTAGGAGCCGTTGTTTCAAATCCTTCCACTGCCAGTCAATCCTTTGAGTTTAATCATAATTTTCAAATGCTATTTAAGAAGTGGTGTTCCTTGCTGTAGTGTGTCAGAGCTGTCCAATGCACTGGATTTAGGCTCCAGCCTTGTAGGAGGTTTCTGCTCTAATCACACCACTTGTAGATAGTGGTACTGTTAAGTATTTTGACCCTAGTGTTTTACGGTACTATGAGTGGCTCTCAGGAGACGGCCCCCGGAAATGGTTGTGTATGTACGGCTGAACTCGAGGCAGGTGGACGCTATATCTGTTGAGGTGTGGACGTTAATAAAGAGAAGTTAAACTTTCACTCGGTTACATTGTTGACAAAACTACATGATGTCAGAAGTGGGATTCTGGAGACATTCCTCGGACGACTCCGTCTCTAGAAAGTAGTCTACGGCAACGTTTAAAGTCTCAACTGAGGAAAGCAACAACACAAATGGCAGATGGATTCAGACGTCCGGACTATCTCGTTTTATTAGCAAATTAGCAGAGCATTGGTGCAAGTTTGAATGAGAATACGATATCTTCATTGCCGCCAAAGCAAAACCCTCTCCACGCCAAAAACTGTGACAACCGCCAGTGTATATGCTGTACAAATAAAACATAAGAGAGTCTAGAGCAAAATGAAGCGCACTATGAAGGAAAATTCACCATCAATCTCCAGCTGCCGGAATTGTGGGGGGACCCATCCAGCAAAACGTAGCCAGCGTCCAGCTTTTGGCCAGCAGTGCTACAACTGCGGGAAGCAGAACCACTTCAAAGGCCAGTGCAGGTCCGCCAAGTCAAGCAGACCAAACAGACACTGACAGTGACAGTGAAGACACATTCACCATTGAAGGCTTGTCTTTCCATGATGATGAAGGGAAAACTGACAAGGAAGGTTGTTGTTTTGTGACTGTTAATGACAAACACCAAAACTGAAAGTGGACACAGGGGCGAAATGTAACGTTATGTCCCTACACACATACAAACTCTTTAGGCACGCTGAGGAACTGCACGTGGTAATTATAAAGATCAATCTTGTAGCATTTGGCGGATCTATGATCAAACCAGTTGGCACAGTGACATTACCATGCAGGCTAAATGAACAGCAGTATAGCCTGCAGTTCCAGGTGGTGAAAGAAAATGTTCACTCCATTCTTGGCCTACTGGAAAGCCTAGATATGAAGCATTTTCAGCAGTGAGGTATTCCGTCTAGACTTTGTAAAGGATCACACCCTGTCACGGAAAATGTTTCAGGAGTATGCAGACCTATTCAAAGATGAAGTTGATGACTTACCTGTAACATACTTGATGAAGGTAAATCCAGAAATAACGCCAGTCATCAGCCCTCCACGTCGTATCCCAGCTGCCATGCAAAAGAAAGTGGAACAAGAGCTCCAAAGAATGCAAACTCTGAAAAAAAAAGAATAACACTACTACGACAAGACAAGCGAACCACCATGTCCCCTGGCACCAAACCAGTTGGTAAGACTCCAAACAAAAAGTGGACATAACAAAGTGGGAATCGTGAAGCAAAAGTGTGATGAGCCACACTCATATGTGGTGGTTTCTGAAGGGAAGGAATACAGGTGTAACCGACGCCACATCCTGCCAGTGATGGAGCCACAGCCTTCAAGGAGCACCACGTACACTGATGAATTGAACACAGGAGGATACACACCCGACGCGGACATGGAGAAAATACAAGGGACTGAAACAACTAAACAAACACCACCAGAACAGTGTCACAGACTACTAAGTCCAGAAAAGCCTCCCACCAGTGTATCCCAGCAACACATGGAACCGCAGGCCAAAAACCCAGTTCAAGCAGCCACTTCCATGTATCTCACTAGGTCCGTCAGAGTCTCTAGGCCAAATACAAAATACATTAACTGAATTAGCTACTCAAGTCTATTAAATCCAAAATGTTTGGAATAACACTTTGTTCCTTGAGATCTACATAATGTTCAATTCTGTTAATGCATTTAGTTGTGGGATACTCGCAGAGTTAATTTTATGTAAACCAGATCATATTTGTGTTTCTATTATAAAACTGCTGTAAGTGCAGAAGTATGCTATTCAATGTTTCTCATGTTCAGGAGCGACAGCTAAAGAAGGGGGATGTAGATAGTGGTAATGTTAAGTGTTTTGTCCCTAGTGTGTTACGGTACTAACATTGTTAAATGTTATATGTTTACATGCCAAAAAGACATGCAGAGAGATGGTGTACTCAATATAGGTAAGGTTAAAGAAGTTACCATCTACAAGGTTCCAATAGGATTTGAAATCAGATCACTGGATTCAAAAGTCAGAGTGCTGACTGTTATGCCATGGAACCTTGATGGAGATAGCTGCTCACAGATTATTTTGTAGAACGTTGCCCAAAGTGTAAAATAGACGCAGTATATATTACATTTCAGCAATGACCTTTCCTTTTTTATTGAACTTTACATGTATCCCAATATGTTTTATTTAACAATGAAACTAGGGTTGTAAGTTGATGGCAACTAAGACCAATGACAAAAATGTAATACTAGCCTGCCAAGAAAAATGTCAATTTCAAGGGTCTTGAACGCAAATCATGGCAATCTTACAAGAAACCCTGGTTCAGTCCTGGGCTCTAAGTGTCAGTACGCAACATTTAGCTGAGAAATATAGAAATAGAAATAGCTGAGATATTTTATTGGGCTCATCCGGGATATGAACCCGGGACCTCTCACACCCAAAGCGAGAATCATACCCCTAGACCAATGAGCCTCATTTGACTGGACTGATTGGGTAATTTCTGTTGCTGGTTTAATGATAGGTTTTAGTGTCAACACTTAAACGACATTTTCTGTTCCCAAATTTGCCACCAAGTTCAAATAGTGTTTCTTCATTAGAACTTCATTAATGTCTGACTTTGTAATACACTAATCATTAAAGATATCCTGTGATTCAGTGTGGGCGACGAGTTCAGCAGCCTGCGCAGAGTAGTGAGAAGGGAGAGAGCCAGAACAAACCGTCTCATAGTCAGATACCACAGAAAACCCCGCGCACGTCAAACCAGTTACCGGGTCTGTGGAGGCGGAGCCGTCTACGTAGAAGACATAGTCAGGGTTAGGAAATGGAACCTCCCCTATATCAGGACATGGCTTACAGACCAACTGTAATTCAGCCAAACAGTGGTGCGGTTCACCCTCTCCCGCAATAGGGAGCAGGGTGGAGGGATTGAGAACACTGCAGCGTCGAATATGTATGTTAGGCAGGTCAAGGAGGATGGTATGATATTTCAACCATCGTGCTGCAGATAAATGGGAAGTTTTCTGTTCTAATAGGATCATAGAGACCGCATGTGGAACGAGTGGTGTGAGGTCGCCGTACCCCACCAAGTCTCTCGATGCCATAACAACTTTTTCCGCCGCCGCCACTGCTCATAAGCAATGAGGCAGCCCTGCTGCTACGGGGTCTAATTTTGAGGAGAAATAGGCAACCGGGCGTAACCTGTTCCCATGATGTTGGAGGAGGACTGACGTCATGCATCCCCCTCTTTCATCCACGGTGTTGGTAAAGGGTCGCATAGGGTCCGAAAGGCCAAGCGTTGGCGCACGCTGGAGCTCCAGTTTGAGGCCTCTAAACGCTTGTTCTGCTTCCGCGGACCAGATTAAGTGGTCCGAAGCCTGGAGTCCCTTGCCATGGACGATAATCAATAGGGGACCCTCCAGGAGTGATTAGTTGGGAAAAACATTCTGCAATAAGAAAACATACCAACTAAAGACATAACTTGTTTCTTTGTTACTGACAGTGGAATGTTGGCAATAGCGTCCACACGCTTGGATGAGAGGGCTTTGCCCCCTGACATGAGGTTGTGGCCTAGGAAGACAATGTCCTGGCAGTCCCACTGGAGCTTTGAGAGGCTGACTTTGTGCCCCTCAGATGCCAGGTGGTGTAAGAGTCGCAGAGAATTACTGCGACACCGCTCCTTAGTTGGGGAATAAACCAACGGATCATCAACATACTTTAACAATGCAGAGCCCTGCTGAAACTGAAGAGATGCTAGGCTTAACTTTAGTGCTTCATTGTAAATGGTAGGCGATTCACAGTAGCGTTTTGGCAAGCGAGTCCATGTGTAGGGCTTTCCCCCAAAGTCAAAAGCGAACCATAATTGGCTGTCAGGGTGTACCGGGATGCTAAAGAAAGCATTTGCAAGGTCAACCACCATGAAGCCTCTGGTGTCAGGTGGTATTTGGGACACGATGGTGTATGGGTTCGGAACATTAGGTGCGCGTGCATGGACCGCCTGGTTAACTGCCTGTAAGTCCTGGACGAAATGCCATTCAACTGGTTGTCCGTCAAGCCGTACTTTCCTAACAGGAAAAATAGGGGTTCTCATCAGAGAGTTACTACAGGGGATTATGACACCTGCGTCCACCAAAGAGGTGAAGATGGGTGTGATGCCTGTAATGGAGTGATGTTTCAGCAGTTACTGATATCGACATGGGCGGTAGTCGGACTTAGGAGCTACCACAACAGGCTGTGCATTTGTAATTAAGCCGACATCATATTTGCTGGTCGCCCACAGTCGTGTGGGTACGTCTCGTAAGTCAGGGTGGATGGTCGAGGTCATGGTCGTGGTCACGTCTCCAAGCCATGGTAGTGGTGGTCTCGAGTTGTGGGAAAACATGCAATTGGGGACGTGCAGGCATCATGCATGATTGGCAACTGTTAACATAGGAAGACAAAAATGTAAAAGACAAATTCAGCCATACTATGATCATCTGACTGACTTTTAACAAGTTAATAATTGATAGACACAAATGTAATTGTAATCTAAAGCAATTATAGTTAAAACCCATATGCTTATTAACCCAATTGTTTCATCTGAAGTCAGATTTCAGTCCTAGCTCATGCAGTCTACCACTCTGAGTGTGGGAGTGTCCTCCCTTATCTCATGGGCCCTAACACACACAAGAAGACAGGCTCAGGCTCACACACACACACACACACACTCTTACATGGATTTTTCCTCCCTCCATTTTCTTTCTTTATTTTCTAAACCTCCAGTATTTTCATTGTAGACCATATGATTTAACATTTGGATCCTTGTTAATTTAATACTGAATTTTCAGAATTATTTATTATACTACTTTCTTTGGTATTTGTCTCTCAATTATTATCTCAAAATTATTTTATATTCTTTATTATAATTTATATTCGCAGTCCCTCAGCAAGTATTTTATTGTTCGTGTTGTTATTTTAGTAGTTAACCTCCATGTCTAATTTAACCATCACAGTTTTCTAACATTGGTGCATACAACTCAACCAGTGTCTAGCACACTTGTGTCAAGATACACAGAACACACAAAACACACAGACAGACATTTGGGCCCAACAAGCTAGCTCTAAACCCATAGACAATAGTTATTGGCTTTTACTCAGAACCCGTTAAATGAACTACGATTTCATCAGGTTTATTGGACAGTATATCCACTACCGCGCTCCCTCAGGGTCCTTTAGGGCGGGTCCCACTTCCTCAGTTTGATGAGGTGGGAATTTCCCTGAACTCCGAAGAGTCCCCAGCACTGGTTGACCCCTGGACTTCTGTGGTCGAGCGGCAGCGGTGATATCTGCCCCAATCTTTTATTACCGGTATGCGGAGGCAGAGGAAGTTCGTATAATAACTTTCCCACTTTCCCCTGTATGTTCATCTAATATCCTGCTCTATGTCCCTCTCTCTCTCGGCTACTTTCCTCAATCCTTTCTATCGCTCTAACAATCAGTGTATGCATGGCAGTGGGCGTTGTCAGTGGGTTAGGGTGCGTGTGTGGTTTTAGCAAGCAGTTCTTCATTGCGGTGTGCGTGTGGGTGTTTGTTACCGCCTTTCGGTTCGTTGTCGTCCGGTCGCTCTGTCGCCTCTCCGCATGTCCACCCATTTGCCAGTCAATGTCTGCTTTCAGTGGACACTACATGTTGATTTCAGTACCTTCATGAATTTATAATGGACCACATTTTTCATGAGGTACAGGAAGCTCTTTACATCGTTTCCGTAGTGTAGAGGTTATCACGTTTGCCTCACACACGAAAGGTCCCCGGTTTGAAACCGGGCGGAAACATATTCACTTTAATACATTTGTAACTGCCTCTGTCACGTTGGTTTGTTTTAGGTATTTGCACCTTTTATTATTTAATTTATTTTTGAATTATACGTTACAACAAGACGGAACTAATTCTTGGTTCCGCTCGAGTGTTGTCACCCGGGCGCCTTTTAGCGACCCTAAGGAAAACTTGACCGCATGAGCGAGTCTTTCCACTGTTAGCGTGTTCAAGTACGTACTCATAGAAGAAGATAAAGGACATTAAAAGGATGTTTAGCACCTCTGGGACAAGCCGCAATGAGGTTCGTTAACTAGTACTTTGCCGAGAGTGTTTGTGTTTATATGCGTTATTTTTGTTAATGTATTTTTTCTTTTTTCTTTAACCCAGTTCTCACGGGTTGAACAGCAATAAAACCCTGTATATAAACCAAGATCTCATGCCTCATGCGTGTCAACGGAGGAGCTACAGTGAGAACTCAGCAGCTCTGCATGAGTAGACGAGGAAGACAGTACCAAAGAGCCGTGATCCATGGACAAGAAGGGACATCTCTACATCCAAGAGTGGCATCTACAGAAGAATCCAGGCCCCTTACCATGAATCCAGCTGATGCAAAGAAGCTTAAACTATTTCCCACAAGAGACTGACACATTTTTGCCTTCATATTCATACGGTATAGTTGTGCGTATGTTTAAGTGTTAACTAAGCTACAACCAAGAGACTGAATTTGCATTTCATAGAACAACGTGATATTGATTGTGTGAAGGAGAAGTGAATATGTTCTAAAAAATATTAGTGGTACAAATTGTATAAATTTGAATAGCTAATGGGAGCTGAATCACTTAGCTACAGGCCAAATTAGATTTAACCCAAATTTAAGTACACCAAGTAACAATGTCAGATTCTAGTGTTACCTCTGAGAGACAGCAGGTTAATGTAGGTGAAAGTATAGAGCAGCAGTGTATAGACATGCAACCACAGGCTACTGAAGGCACAAGAGCTAATGTCCACACTTCCTCACAAGAACCACGAAGGAGCCAAAGAGACCGAAAGTTAACGGAAAAAGGCCAAGAACTGAACAATGAGCAAATAAGAAGATTTGCTCACTGTTTCACTGTGAGTTATGAGGAGTGGAAGGCTATTGCTAAAGACGCCAAGCAAGCTTTGAGTGGACAATGCTCAAACAACCAGCTACATGAACACATAAGCAAAATAAGTGCTGCCTCAGAGAATCTGAACATTGCCTATGATGAGTTAAGGCGCATAGACAACCTTGACCATGACACACGTCGCAAAATTGACACCTGTGATGCAGTAACCAGGACGATCATCCAAACTGCAAAGGATCGTTTGGAGTCAGCAGATAACGGTGGAGGAGATGAACAACGAAGTAACAGGGCGACATCGTCTATATTCAAGTCTGTAGCCTCAGACAAGATAAGTATCAAATCCGAATGCACTAAGTCCTCTCATGCTCAAAGCAGCTCCAGACATTCAAGTCGGATTTCTGTAAGCAGACAAGAGGCCGCTGCTGAAGTTGCTGCCAATGAAGCTACTCTAGAAGTACTACTAGAACAAGAGTGTTGCATGGAGGAATTGGAAAGGCTTGAAGCTGAAGCTGCAGAGAGACAAAAGGTGATAGATGCAAAGCGGAGACAACTGGAGCGACTAGAGACAGTTAAAAGGTTAAAGGCTGCTAAGGCACGTCAGCGAGTGTATGATCAGAGTGAGTGCTCAGATAAAGAAATAAGCAGTCTACTCCATCAAAGTGTCTGTATGAAGGAAAAGGAAGAAGTTATACATGAAAATAATCTGTTGCAGCACCATTCTTCATCACAAGACTGGGCACATTCAAAGCAGGATGACAGCACAGCAGCTCTTGTTAGAGCACTTGCAGAGTCCATCAGTGCAAGTCGTCTTCCTATACCTGAACCAACCATATTCAATGGCGACCCACTCAGATTCAATGACTGGAAGATTTCATTTCAGACACTCATTGATCGGAAAAACATTCCAGCCGAAGAAAAGATATATTAGTTGCGAAAGTATGTGGGTGGACCTGCTAAAAAGGCTATAGAAAGCTACTTCCTGCTCGGTTCAGAGTCAGCCTATCACGCAGCATGGAGGATTCTCAAGGAAAGATATGGAAATCCATTCCTCATAGCCAAAGCATTCAGAGATAAGCTGGAGGCATGGCCCAAGATAAGCTCCAAAGGCAGTATCGAACTTCAAGAGTTTGCTGATTTTCTTCGTAGCTGTGAGGCTGCTATGACTCAGATCAGAGGCCTCGAAGTACTGAATGACTGCAATGAGAACCAGAAGTTACTTGCAAAGCTTCCAGACTGGCTGACCTCGAAATGGAACAGAAAGGTCATAGAAGTGGAGGAAGAAAGTCACACATTCCCAAGCTTTCAGCAGTTTGTAAAGTTCCTCACACGTGAAGCTAAGATTGCTAACCACCCAATAACATCTCTACATGCTCTGAAACCTGCTGAAGATGACCAGATCAAGGTTTTAAAGAACAGAGCTCTCGGAGCAAAGGTACTAGCAACTAACTCAGATGAAAAGGCTTCCTCCACAAGCTGTGTTTTTTTGTGAGAAGTCAGGTCACAGTCTACACAAGTGTTGGAAATTTATGAATACAACCATCTCTGAGCGAGTCAAGTTTGTTCAAGAGATGAAGCTGTGCTTTGGCTGTCTGAAGCCTGGCCATCGCTCAAAGGAGTGTGAAAATAGAAGGATCTGTGATACTTGTGAGAAAGGACATCCAACCTGCCTACACGATAATCGCAGCAAAGAAAGAGGAATGTCAACAAGGACTGATGGAGAAATGGAGAGTGACAAGTCAAGAGAAGGAACGACAGATCGTTCACAAGAGAGGGTGACAAAACCACCACGCGAGGTAACATCGAACAGAGTTATCCAGAATGTTAAAGGCACCCATACATCCTCAGTCGTTCCTGTGTGGTTGTCCACTACAAGTAAGCCAAATCATGAAGTTCTTGTGTACGCTCTTCTCGATACACAGAGTGACACGACCTTCATCCTTGAAGAAACAGCAAAGGCACTTCACACTAAAAATGAACCAGTCCAGTTAAAGCTCTCCACAATGGCTTCAAGAAATACAGTGGTGCCTAGCAGAAGGCTGACTGGTCTACAAATAAGAGGATTCCACTCCGATAAGATAATCTACCTGCCAGTAACTTACTCAAGAGAATTCATCCCTGCAAACAGAGATCATATTCCCACACCAGAGACTGCCAAGGCATGGTCTCATCTTGAGCACATTGCAGATGAAATTACTCCTCTGCAGAGCTGTGACATCGGCCTACTAATTGGCTACAACTGTCCTCAAGCTCTTGTACCAAGACAAGTGGTTGCTGGAGAAGAAAATGAGCCCTTTGCTCAGAGAACAGACTTGGGTTGGAGTGTAGTCGGCTATGGCAACCCATGTCTTGACTTTGGAGATGCCTTTGGAATAAGCCATCAAGTCATTGTGAAGCAGGTGACATCAGTTTTTCCAAATCTCCCGAACGAAGTGCACTATGTCTGTAGAACACAGATCAAAGAATTAGTCCTTCCAAAAGACGTCATCAAGGTGTTGGAATCTGACTTTGTAGAAAGGGCTTCAGAAGATGAACACCTTTCTCAAGAGGATCTCCAATTCATGTCAATTATGGAGAGTGGCATCAGACTCAAGGATGATGGGCACTATGAAATGCCACTTCCCTTTAAGAAAGGAAGACCAAACTTACCAGATAACAAGGTATGTGGCATCCACCGTCTCAGATGTCTGGAGAAGAGGTTAAGGGGAAATGAGCAGTACTACAGAGACTATAAGATCTTTATGGATGAGACAATAGCTTGTGGAGACGCCGAGCTTGTCCCTGAAGAGGACATTAGCAAGACCCCAGCATGGTACATCCCCCACCATGGGGTGTATCATCCCCAAAAGCCCGGTAAGATCCGTGTCGTTTTTGACTGCTCTGTCAGGTTTCAAGGGACAGCCTTGAATGACCATCTACTGACTGGCCCAGAGTTAACAAACACCTTGGTGGGAGTTTTGTGTCGGTTCAGAAAAGGTTGTGTGGCAGTTATGTGCGACATAGAACGTATGTTCCACCAGTTCCATGTTAAGCCAGAGGATCAAGATTACCTCAGGTTTTTGTGGTGGAAGGATGGAGACCTTAAAGCCCAGCCCTCCACCTATCGAATGAAGGTCCACTTGTTCGGTGCAGCTTCATCACCTGGATGTGCTAACTATGGCCTGAAGCACCTGGCCGCTCAAGGACAAGGACGCTTTAGAGAAGAAACCATCAGGTTCATCCAAAAGAACTTCTACGTCGATGATGGATTGACAAGTGTAGAATCTGAAAACCAAGCAATCCAACTAGTGAAGGAAGCAAGAGAGCTTTGTCGCACAGGCAAACTTCGATTGCACAAGTTAATCTCCAACAGCAAAGAAGTCTTAGCCACAATTCCTGAGGAATAGTGTGCTAAAGCCGTCAAGGACCTGACAATGATGTTGGGAGAACCACACATGGAAAGAGCACTAGGAGTACAGTGGTGTGTGACTTCTGATGAGCTGCAGTTCAGAGTGGTTGTCAAGGAAAATCCACTTACCCGCAGAGGGGTCTTGTCCACAGTTGCCTCAGTGTACGACCCACTTGGATTTGTGGCACCCTTCATCCTGGTAGGAAAGCAGATCCTACAGCAGATGTGTCGTGACAAGCTCAGTTGGGATGATCCTTTGCCTGATGACCTTCGACCCCTGTGGGAGTCTTGGTTGCAAGATCTAAAAAACTTGGCTGGTGTGAGAATTCAAAGATACTATCTGCCATCAAGCTTCAAGGTCCAGCATTATGAGCTCCACCACTTCTCTGACGCCAGTGTGTCAGGCTATGGAGAGTGCTCGTATCTAAGAGCAGTCAGTACATCAGGTGAGGTCCACTGCTCCTTGGTCATGGGAAAGTCAAGAGTTGCTCCTACTAAAGTCACGACCATACCAAGACTCGAGCTGTCAGCAGCAGTGGTAGCAGTCCGGACCAGTGACATGCTCAAGAAAGAACTAGAAATAGAATGCCAACAAGAATGTTTCTGGACTGACTCAAAGGTTGTACTTGGATACATCAGTAATGAAGCCAGAAGATTTCATGTTTTTGTAGCAAATATAATTGAACGCATCAAGCTAAGCACAGAGGCCAGACAATGGAGATATGTAGCTTCAGAAGACAACCCAGCTGACCACGCCTCAAGGGGTGTCACAGCAGAACAACTCACAGCTTCTAACTGGTTCACAGGTCCAGACCTTCTTTGGCGAAAGGAGCTACCAACTGGAGTTGTCATGGTGGGAGAGATCGAGAGCAGTGACTCAGAGGTCAAGAAAGCTCAGGTTCATGACACCCAGGCAGAAGAAGCAAAAACAATTTTAGATCGTCTACACAAGTTCTCAGACTGGACAAGATTGGTGAAGGCTGTTGCCAGACTCAAGCGCCGTGCTAAGGAAATCAAAGGTTTCAAGCCAAAGTCCTGTGAGGCCTCGAACTTGGAGGAAAGGAAAGAGGCGGAGCTGACCATAATCAAGATGGTCCAGGAAGCAACCCTCTCTCAAGACATTCGACGCCTTAGACATCATAAGGAGACAAATGTCAAAGACAAAGCCAACCAGTTGCACAAACTATGTCCGTTCTTGGATGACCAAGGTGTAATCAGAGTAGGAGGCCGCTTAGCTAATGCTGCCCTACATCCACATGTGAGGCATCCAGCAGTACTTCCTAGAGGCAGTCATGTTTCTGCATTGCTCGTCAAGCACTATCATGAGAGGGTGTACCATCAAGGTCGAGGAATGACTATAAATGAACTCCGATCCAATGGCATATGGATCCTGGGTTGCAGCAAGCTTGTTTCATCCCATATTCACAAGTGCACAAGTTGCAGAAGGTTCCGAAGATGCACAGAGCAACAAAGGATGGCAGACCTTCCAGAAGAGCGGATGGAAACAACTGCTCCATTTACTTACTGTGGTATGGACTGCTTCGGACTGTTTCACATTAAGGAAGGAAGAAAGGAGCTAAAGCGTTATGGGCTGTTGCTCACCTGCATGTGTTCAAGAGGAGTTCACATTGAAGCACTTGATGACTTGACCTCAGATGCCTTTATCAATGCTCTGCGCTCCTTCATCGCCATTCGTGGATCAGTAAGGCAGATAAGGTGTGATCAAGGTACAAACTTTGTCGGAGCAAGGCGTGAGTTCATTGAAGCACTGAAAGAGACAGATCAAGAACAGCTCAAAGATTTGGGCTGCGAGTTCATCATGAACACCCCTGCCTCAAGTCATATGGGTGGAGTCTGGGAAAGACAAATCCGCACTATCAGAAGTGTCCTGTCGTCCATTCTAGAACAGTCATCCAGACAACTTGACTCCTCTTCCCTACGAACATTTCTATATGAGGTTATGGCGGTTGTGAATAGCAGACCTCTAACCACTGATCATCTGACCGATTCTACCAGTCCAGAGCCCTTGACAACCAAACCACATCTTGACCATGAAATCCACAATCATTCTCCCTCCCCCTGGAAAGTTTGTCAAGGAAGATCTCTACCTCCGCAAAAGATGGCGCAGAGTTCAACTCTTAACCAACAACTTTTGGGTACGATGGAAAAAGGAGTATCTCCTGAATCTCCAACACAGACAGAAGTGGACCAAAGATCGCAGAAATGCTAAGGTCGGTGACATTGTTCTGTTGCAAGATGCTGCCGCACCACGAAACCAATGGAAGCTAGCAAGAGTCATCGAGGTGTATCCTGGAAGTGATGAAAGAGTGAGGAGACTCAAGTTACTCATCAGTGACTCCTCCCTGGATGGAAGAGGAAAGCGTACAGCCAAACCTGTTTACCTGGAGAGACCCATTCAGAAAACAGTTACATTGCTAGAAGCAGAATGATGGTTCTATCATACACTCACACAAAGTTTATTAGTTGTTTAGTAGGACAGTTTCATTTAATTCATGCAGTAGGTTTGCCTCCGAGTTTAAGAAATCACTCGTGATTTGGTGGGAGTGTAACTGCCTCTGTCACGTTGGTTTGTTTTAGGTATTTGTACCTTTTATTATTTAATTTATTTTTGAATTATACGTTACAACAAGACGGAACTAATTCTTGGTTCCGCTCGAGTGTTGTCACCCGGGCGCCTTTTAGCGACCCTAAGGAAAACTTGACCGCATGAGCGAGTCTTTCCACTGTTAGCGTGTTCAAGTACGTACTCATAGAAGAAGATAAAGGACATTAATAGGATGTTTAGCACCTCTGGGACAAGCCGCAATGAGGTTCGTTAACTAGTACTTTGCCGAGAGTGTTTGTGTTTATATGCGTTATTTTGGTTAATGTATTTTTTCTTTTTTCTTTAACCCAGTTCTCACGGGTTGAACAGCAATAAAACCCTGTATATAAACCAAGATCTCATGCCTCATGCGTGTCAACGGAGGAGCTACAACATTAATAAGAAAGCTACCTGTCACCAGTGAACATCAAGAGCCATTAGGTAGATGGAAATCCAATCAATCTGAGTTTTAAATTACGCAGACAGCTAATATACCTACAGATATTCATAAGAGACCACATTTTGAATGAGGTGCAGGTTCCCAAATCGCCTGGTTTCCATAGTGTAGTAGTTATCACGTTCGTCTAACCCGCGAAAGGTTCCCGGTTCAAGACCGGGCGGAAACAACAGCTGTGATTTGAGGTAAACAACGTGTAAGTTAAGTACTATTGGTATGCTAAAGATCAGCTTTTCTGAAACGGTCTGTTGGAACCAGGAATGGGCCTTTTAGCAATGGCTACTGGTTCGCACTCCACCTCTTCAAAAAAATTGCCTCGTTATATTTTTGAGTGTTTTAACCTGTGCCTAAATTTAGTTCATACATGTGCTTCTTATGACATAATTTTCTGGGTGGTCTGTATTTTATTTACAGGTTTCCGTAGTGTAGTGGTTATCACGTTCGCCTAACACGCGAAAGGTCCCCGGTTCGAGACCGGGCGGAAACAACGTTAAGGTTTTTGCTTTTATAGCAAGCTGTTGACAGCAAAGACTGTATGAAGCACACTGAAACTGGAACCATCAAACGTTGTGAACGTATATGCTTGACAGTTCCAAGATGACGTGATGTTGATGGGTTGCCAGATTTGGCACTCTGGTAAGTTTCCGTAGTGTAGTGGTTATCACATTCGCTTTACACGCGAAAAGTCCCCGGTTCGAAACCGGGCGGAAACAACGATACATTTAGATTTATGTTGATAATGTTCAAGATGAGTCCTATAGGTATACTCAAGAGCAGCTTTTCTGAAATGGTATGTTGGAACCAGGACCAGGCGTAAGCTGGGGAACAATAGTATTTTAAGGGGGGGGGGAGAAAGCGGAAAAAGGGGAAGAAAGGGGAAGAAGGGGGGAAGAAGAAAAAGGAGGAAAAAGAGAGGAAAAAAGGAGGAAAAAGGAAAAAGGGAAGGGAGAGAGAGGTATTTAGGCTTCTTCATAATTTTCAACCTATTCAGTTGTTTTTATTTATCCAAATTAATAGAAAAATAATGAAAAACCTTTCGTTAGCCAGTGTTGTATGGGGTTTGGATTGGATCACATGGTCACCGGTTCAAGACTGACCAGTGACAAACAAAATTAAAATAATGCACAAGCACTGCTGTGCTTTTATTGATGTATTTAAGATTGCGTAAAAATAATTATCCTTGTGCCATATTTACACACATATGCACTTTTTTTAATGGGAATGTTTCATTTACCATGCCATTCACTATTATTATAGCCGTATAACTATTCACAGCACACCTGTACACTCTTTAGCATGCTACTTGTATATTTATTACTTGTATTGTGAAGTGTAGGCTCAATTTACTTTCAGCCTTCACCTTCATAAAAGTGTTTTATGTATAAAACACTGATATTAGTCATTGAAATGACCAAAATAAATCCAAGGTAAGCTACGGTTTGTTAAACCACTAATGTTGCATGGCGGAATAAAGACTGACATCTAAAATGTTCAGTTAAAAAAGAACGGTCAATAATATATATATATATATATATATATATATATATATATATATATATATATATGTACATGCTCAAAAATATATATTACAGTATGTTGCTTTCTTTAGGGGAGCGGATCTGCATAACAAAATGTTTAGAATGATTTGACCAGCAAATAAAACTCATGTCAACGATTTGTTAAAATATATAAACGTGTTTATTTCGAATAATTTATTTTTCTTTCTTGTTCCTCATGTCCTCCAACCACTTGTCCTTGGTCAGGGATTCAGAGGAGGGTCAGTAAATCTTACCCTTGAATTGACTGTGGCCAGTCTGTGCAGTCCGGGGCTCCCCAAACTTTCTGCAACTGTTTGCCTCCGCAGTCCTGTTATATGTCTTTTTGTTTTGAGGGGCATGTGGAGGCACTGCTGAGGGGACAGCAAACATGAAGGTGGTCTGGGTGCGAGGATAAGAATAAAGAGCGTTGACAGGGAGGAAAGGTGCTGTAGGGTGGCATTGGGCTTGGGTGAGGGCAGGAGTGCCAAAGATGCTAGGGGCTTGGGTGAGGCCTGGGTGGGAAAAGAATGGAGCAGGGGCACGGGTGAGGGCAGGGGTTGCCATCCGGGGCATCACAGCTGGTGGTGCTGTAGTGGCGGTAGCAGTGGCCCTCCTTTTAGTTTTGGCCTGCCCCGCTGTGCTCTCTGGCAAATGATCTTAATTGTCATTAATAGATGACAATCAATAATTCAAATCGTGCGTGCGAAGCAAATGATCCCTAGTCAATCAATCAATCAATCATATCCGACTAAACAGGTTGGTAACGACAACTGAAGTGATCGAAATGAAGTGACAACAACATAACGTTATATCGCACTTGAACTTTAGCGGGCGGACTTTTGGATGAACGAGCTAGCTATTGACTTAATTGCGTTCGTAAATGTAAATCGTGTGTTGTACAAACAGTTACCTTGTTGTGTAGTTCTCCGAAGTGCTGCGCTTACTACCGTTACTAGCGATAAAAACGAAGCCTTCCGTCACCTGTTTGTTATGGGCTTAGCGGCGGTGTAAGAAATTGAGAAAAATGGAAGGGGGAAGATGTGATTGGAAGGGTGAAGAATGAAGGAGGAAGATGTGATTGGTGGAGAAGAAATGGACGAAAATGGAAAGGGGAAGATGGTATTGGTCAAAATTTGGAGAAGAAATGGACGAAAAAGGAAAAGGGAAGATGCTATTGGTAAACATATGGATAAGATTTGGAGGGCAAAAAGCCGAACGCGAGGTAGGTAGCGCCACAGAGACTTGCACTTTTACTGATTTCAGTCAACAAATCGCCACTGCACCATATGGCCACCTGGTGGTGACAGAGAACATTGTTCTTATTGAATGCAATTTACTTCTTTCCTCAGAAAACCTCTCTTAGCTGCTATACATTGATTGTAAACACAATGTTTAGTTGCAAAGTGGTGCAAAGACACTGGATTTTTGGAAACCTCTTCTGTACCCAGAATCACCTCTAGAGTACAACCAAAGCTAAGCCAAAAGTTCAGAATACAGTCTTGATTCATGATTAAGTTTAGATCGTTATGCAGATTTGTAGTACTAGCTTTTAAAGTAAAATGTGGAAGGGATATGTTTATCACTTGTCAATTTATTCGAGGGAAATACTGCTGATTGATGACAGTTTCTGCAATGAAACTATTGAGTGTTCTTGGGTCATGTTTGAAGTGTTGAGATGGATTTGTATAACTCAAGTAGTGAGGTTACAGTTCTCTCACCCCATATGCTAAAATAAAGCCGTCCCTGGGTGGGCTTGAACCACCAACCTTTCAGTTAACCGCCGAACGCGCTAACCAATTGCGCCACAGAGACTTGTGGTGTTACTCATTTCAGTCAACAAATCGCAACTGCACCATATAGCCACCTGGTGGCGACGAAGAACATTGTTCTTATTGAAGGCAATTTACTTCTTTCCTCAGAAAACCTCTCTTAGCTGCTATACATTGATTGTAAACACAATGTTTAGTTGCAATATGGTGCCCAGACACTGGACTTTTGCAAACCTCTTCTGTACCCAGAATCACTCTTAGAGAGTACAACCAAAGCTAAGCCAAAAGTTCAGAATACAGTCTTGATTCATGATTAAGTTTAGATCGTTATGCAGATTTGTACTACTAGCTCTTAAAGTAAAATGTTGAAGGGATATGTTTATCACTTGTCAATTTATTCTAGGGAAATACTGCTGATTGATGACAGTTTCTGCAATGAAACTATTGAGTGTTCTTGGGTCATGTTTGAAGTGTTGAGTTGGATTTGTACAACTCAAGTAGTAAGGTTACTGTTCTCTCACTCCATATGCTAAAGTAAAGCTTTAGATAATAAGCTTTTGATAATTTTGGTGTGATTTTGTTGTCAGCACATTCAACTATGTAAAGAAAAAAGTTTTTAATAAGATTTCATTCATTCAGATCTAGGATGTGTTATTTTAGTGTTCCCTTTATTTCTTTGCTGTAGAATGTGTTGACTGGCACAAGGGTATGATAAAAGCTGCGCAGTTTAACCTGCAAACGTTGTAGACAGAAGTCGAACTAGCGCGGGGAGACCACAAAGGATTCCTAGTCCATCGCCTTAACCACTCGGCCACGACAACAAGTGGGCATTAGCTTCAAGTCTGTCAGTTGTTTTAATAGTAACAGTCTGCAACATTTAAGGTATGTGTTGTAGAGTGGGATATGACCACTAGGGGAAGTTGTGCCGTTGTTGGGCACAGGAACTCCCCGCTCGCCCCCCGGAGTTAGAAGTTGATGCATGGTCATTCAATAAAGAGTTATGAGCAAAGTCTGTGCCAGTCCAGTTACTAATTAGTATTCCCAATATACTACATTGGCGACGAGGATAATTTGGAATATGGAATCGGTGAAGACAGGACGTTTTTACTGAGTAAGTGGCGGCGGAACCTAGTAACAGGCTAGTTTGCTAGGAAAGGCTAAGCGTGTGACGCTATCGATGTTGGGCAAGCTAGCGAACGCTTCTCTTTCTCTTTGGCAGCAGTGACTGGACGACAGACAGGTGGCAGGCACATTCGGGTCGGTGGCACCATTTGAAAACAAGACACAAGTGTGGGAAGAATATTGCGAAGTTCTGGAGCATTTATTTGTTGCAAATGAGATCGACGATGCTGTAAGGAAAAGGGCCATCCTATTGAGCTTTGTGGGCGCGCAGACCTATGCATTGATGAGGAACTTACTGAGCCCGGCAAAGCCAGGAGAAAAGTTATATGATGCCTTGGTGAGTCTACTGCAATCCCATTTCAATCCTAAACCGAGTGAAATAGTACAAAGATTGAAATTCAACTCAAGAAATAGGAAACCTGAGGAAAGTGTCATTGATTATGTGGCAGAGCTGCGGAAGCTTGCACGGGACTGCAACTATGGGGACACGCTCACAGTGATGCTACGTGACAGATTAGTGTGCGGCATAAATGACGACAGAATACAGCGGAGACTTTTGTCAGAGGATGGTTTGATGTTTGACACGGCACTAAAGAAAGCGCTGGCCATGGAAGCGGCCAACAAGGACATAAAAGACTTGAATTCTATGAGCGATGGAAAAGGGAGCCGACCTGTGGCGGGGTCCGTTTACAAAGTGGACAACCGCGCAAATACGCAGCAGGAGGGGAGCGCCAAATGCTACAGATGTGGCGGGAACAGCCACTTGCCAAACGAGTGCAGGTTCGCGGGAGAAAAGTGTCACAACTGCGGTAAGAAAGGGAACATAAAGCGGCCCTGCAAACTGGCATTGGACGAGAAATCGAGCGCCCAGGGACCTACAAAGGTTAAAGGGGAGAGAGAGATATTCAAAAAGTGTGCATTTCATACAGGAAGAGGAAGAGAGTAGTGAGGAGAGTAGTGAGGATGTATTCACTATTCACAGTATGAACACTACCGTTCCCAAAGTACCTCCTCTCAGGCAATATTTAACAGTAAATGGATGTAAGGTAAAATTTGAGATTGATACCGGCTGTAGTGTAACAGTAATGTCACAGTCAGAGTATGCTAAGCTATGGAAGAAGGCAAATGTGCCAGAGCTAGGTACATGTCCTATCAGTCTAAAAACAAATACGGGACAAAAAGTTGACATTCTAGGGTCAGCTAATGTGAAAGTTGAACATAAAGGAATGGTGAAAGAGTTACCAGTTGTAGTTGTAGCGGTGTCAGGACCAAACCTGCTTGGGCGAGGGTGGATCACCAAGTTGGATGTGGACTGGCGTACAATGAATAAAACAATGGACAGCAAAGATGCTTTACAGGAAGTGTTAAAGAAACATGAGCAGGTGTTCAAGGATGAGCTTGGCACATTTAAAGGAGCCACAGCAAAGATCCATGTAGCCAGTGATGCTACACCCCGCTTCTTCAAACCGAGGTCAGTGCCTTTATGCAATGAAAACTAAGGTAGAGGCTGAGTTTGATCGGCTCTTGAAGGACAAGATCATAGAACCAGTGAAGTTCTCAGACTGGGCAGCACCAATAGTCCCAGTGTTAAAACCGGACAATACAGTGAGATTGTGTGGTGACTATAAAGTGACTGTAAGTGGAGTGTCATCACTAGAACAGTACCCCATTCCTAAAATGGAGGACATGTTCACATCCCTAGCGGGGGGTGAAAAATTCAGTAAACTGGATATGAGTCATGCTTACCAACAGATAAGGCTAGATGAAGACTCAAAGAAATACGTAAGGGACTGTTCACCTATGCAAGGTGACCCTTCGGAGTCAGCTCCAGTCCTGCAATCTTCCAGCGCACTATGGAAGGGATTCTACAGGGGATTCCCCAGTGTGCAGTCTATCTCGACGACATCCTTCTGACAGCAACTGACGATCAGGACCACATCCGTACACTGGACAGAGTGTTACAACGGCTGGAGGAGGCAGGGCTATGATTGAAACGGAGTAAGTGCAACTTCATGGAGAAGGAAGTTACATTCCTAGGACACAGGGTGGACGCTACTGGGCTACATCCAGTGCCAGAGAAAGTGAAGGCGGTCCAGGATGCACCAGCGCCTCCTACAGTCACGGAATTGAAAGCATATCTGGGACTGTTAAACTATTACTATAGGTTCCTACCGAAGTTGTCTACCCTATTGGCTCCTCTGCATCAGCTGCTTAGGAAGGACGAGCCATGGTGTTGGGGGTCGGAGCAAAAACGGGCCTTCAACCAGTCAAAATAATTGTTACAGTCGAGCAGAGTGTTGGTACATTATGATGAAGGGAAAGTACTGATACTATCCTGTGATGCCTCGCCCTACGGGTTGGGAGCAGTATTGTCTCAAAGTATGCCAGATGGGGCTGAGAAGCCTATGGGGTTTGTATTGCGCACACTCTCACCTGCTGAAAAGAACTATTCACAACTTGATAAGGAGGGGTTAGCTATCATATTTGGCGTGAAGAAGTTTCATAAATACTTATATGGGAGGAAGTTTGAAATCTGTACTGACCATAAGCCTCTTATCAGTTTGTTGAATGAAATGAAAGCAGTGCCACAAATGGCATGTCCCAGAATAATGAGATGGGCAGTAACATTATGGGCATATGAGTATGTCATTACTTACAGAGCAGGCAAGGAAAACGGTAACGCTGATGCTCTCAGCCGCCTCCCTCTCCCAGAGTGTCCAAGCAGTCCGCCTCCTTAGGAACAAGTGCTAATGCTGGATCAGGAGAACAACCCAATGATGACCTCGCAGCTAATCCAGAGCTGGACAGCCAAAGATTCAGTCCTGTCGAGGGTCCGTGAGTACCTACTGAAGGGCTGGCCAAATCACAAGGATGGACATGAGTTTGCCGTTTACAAACAGAGACGGCACGAGCTCAGTGTCCAGGACGGCTGTGTGCTGTGGGGAGCCCGGGTCGTCGTTCCAGAGAGAGGACGCACAGCAATGATGGAACAACTGCATCAGAGTCATCCCGGCATGACTAGAATGAAAGGCTTGGCCAGGAGCTACATGTGGTGGCCCAATATGGATGTTGACATTGAAAAGAAGGTCAAATCATGCACCACATGTCAAGAGCAGAGAAAAGCACCTGCTAGTGCCCCTCTCCATCCCTGGGAGTGGCCCAGTAAGCCATGGAGAAGGCTACACATAGACTATGCAGGTCCTTTCATGGGAAAGATCTTTTTGGTAATAGTAGACGCTCACTCAAAATGGATGGACGTATACCCATTGAGCTCAGCTACGTCAGCTGCTACCGTGGATATTCTCAGGAACAGTTTCAGTAGTCACGGCATTCCAGAGATGATCGTTTCAGATAATGCTCAGTGTTTTGTGTGTGAGAATACCAAAGAGTTCATGACAAAAAATGGAATCACACATGTCACCTCAGCACCCCACCACCCTTCTTCCAATGGGTTGGCGGAGCGGGCCGTTCAAACATTTAAAGAGCTAATGAAAAAGAGCTCAGGTGACACATTGGAGACAAAACTGAATAGAGTTGTATTTAGTTATCGTGTAACTCCACAGTCTACCACTGGACTTTCCCCTGCTGAGATGATGATGGGAAGGAAGTTGAGGTGCACATTAGACCTGATACACCCAGATCTAAAGAGTAAAGTGGAGGCTAAACAAGCAGGACAGAAAACATACCATGACATACACACAAAAGATCGCAGTTTTGTTTTCAGAGACTTGGTGTATACCAAGAATTTTGGGTATGGCCCTAAGTGGATACCGGGGCTGGTTCAGGAGATCACAGGGCCCGTGTCGTACACTGTACTATTGGGGAATGGTCGAGTGGTGCGTCGGCATGTTGACCAGCTATTCACCAGGCAAGAAGATGACAGTTCAGAGCCAATGACAGACAAAACAGATGAGGACGACTACAGAGATCTCAGTCCACCAGACAGTGAGGTGCCACAGGACACAGGTGTACCACTGCCTAAAACAGACAATGCATCTGTTACTGACGAAATCAACGGACATGGTGGTTCACCTAAAGTAAACTCTCGTTTTGGAGAGTTTGGGAGGTAAAGGAGATTCCTTCTTATGGGCTAGAATGCGCCCTTCTCTCCTTTAGGAAGTAAGGCAGTCTACCCTTGCTTCAAACAAAGACATTATGTGAGTGTATGTGAAAAGAAAAAGACATGGGACACTCACACAGCCTTGTTTATTGTTTTTAAAACCGGTTCAAGCAGTTGCTTACCGGTTGAATTGTTATATTTGTGGTTACTGTCATTGGAAATGGCATATTGTGTTCACAAAGTGTTTCATATGAAAATGTTTGACTGACTGGGTTAGTTCAGATTTAAGGGGGGAGGAATGTTGTAGAGTGGGATATGACCACTAGGGGCAGTAGTGCCGTTGTTGGGCACAGGAACTCCCCGCTCGCCCCCCTTAGTTAGAAGTTAATGCATGGTCATTCAATAAAGAGTTATGAGCAAAGTCTGTGCCAGTCCAGTTACTAATTAGTATTCCCAATATACTACAGTATGCATTGTCTGAACTACCTTTGATAAAAAGATAACTGTGCACACGTCACATTAAAGACTGGAGATGCCGGGGATTGAACCCGGGGCCTCATACATGCAATGCATGCGCTCTACCACTTAGCTACATCCCCTTACTTTCATAAACAATACATTTCTCATATGCAGATGGAGAGCACAATGGATTTGTGGTCCATTGTCTTAACCACAACAGCACATAAGGTTATTCGGAAGTTAGTCGGTTGTTCAAAGAGTAACATTCTGCAATGTTTCATGACTGAAAGTTAGTTTACTTCTAATTTATATAAAGTACAATGCCTTGCTTTCACAACATTGTGGAGATACCAGGGATTGAACACTGGGCCTCATACAAGTAAAGCATGCATTCTACCACTGATCTACATTGCCTTCAACACTTTGACATGATCACTCTAGTCATCAGATCAATCAGTTCTTTGAACAGTAACAGAAGGCATTTGTTCAGGTTGGGAGATCATCTTGTTATTAACATTGGATGCTTTGACCTAATCTAGCAGATGCCAGAGACTGAACACCAGGGCCTCTTACATGCACAGATTTATATATCTGCACGCAATACATGCAGCTTCACTGTACTATATGCTGTATAATGTGTTGACTGGCATAAGGGTATGCTGCTCAGTTTAACCTGCAAACATTGTCGGCAGGATTCGAACCTGCGCGGGGAGACCCCAATGGATTTCTAGTCCATCGCCTTAACCACTCGGCCACGACAACAAGTGGGCTTTAGCTTCAAGTCTGTCAGTTGTTTTAATAGTAACAATCTGCAACATTTAAGGTATGCATTGTCTGAACTACCTTTGATAAAAGACTGGAGATACCAGGGATTGAACCAAGGTCCTCATACTTGCAAAGCATGAGCTCTACCGCTGAGCTACATCCTCTTACTTTCATTAATCTTAAATTTCACATCTGCAGATGGAGAGAACAATGGATTTCTAGTCCATTGCCTTAGCCACAACAGAACATAAGGTTGTTTGGAAGTCAATCGGTTGTTCAAAGAGTAACATTCTGCAATGTTTCATGATTGAATTATGGTTTACTTCTACTTTATATAAAGTACAATGAATTGCTTTCGCAACATTGTGAAGATACCAGGTATTGAAGGCTGGGCCTCATACAAGCAATGCATGCACTCTACCACTGAGCTACACCCCCTACTTTTATTAATGTTATCTGAAGACTAGGGTTGTCATGTCCAAGTGTTGAAGGCAATGGACTCAAAAATCATTAGTGTGTCCCTACGCAGAAATGAATCTTGCTGACAACAGTTGCCCAGTGCTTCTATCAGCGGGCAGGCCAGTTCTCTATAAAACATCTGATACCTTGTGCCAGTCAATAACATATTCATCCCTTGTATCGTTAAGCGAAGCTTCAGGTATTGGTTGAACAGATGTACAATAGAAGTAACAGAGGGCATGCATTTCATCAGTAGATCGTATGCTTCTAATGAAGGAGGCCTGACATTCAATCACCGCCATCTCCAAGATGTGATCAAAGCAAGCCGTTGTCAAGGGTGTAAGACTATTTCAAATTAAGATCACACAATGTTTTCCCAACTTCAAACATTGCAATCTGTTACTGTTCGAACAACTTATAGACTTCAGGCCGAGAAGCTTTATTGTCCTGACCATGCGGTTAAGGTGATAGACTAAAAATCCATTATATCTCCCTCTGTAGGATTGAATTATGCCGCACCTCTTGGCCAATAACAAAATGTTTATTGGTTGGTTGACTCTGATCAGTATTTTGCTGTTAGTGAGATGCAAAGCTTCATATTGTTGAACTATTAAGCACCAATCGCTGTGGGCAGGGTTTGAACCTGCGCAGGTAACACCCATTGGATTTCAAGTCCAACGCCTTAACCACTCAGCCATCACAGCTCCTTACCTAAGTAATAAAATGGCAGTCTTTTCGAACAGAGTCCCAAGGGACATGCGCTAAATAAGAAAGACCCTTAATACAGAGTGAAACATCTGTTTCAAGCACCTCATAGAGGTTGTCTGTAATGAGATGCCTTTGGCAGAATTTGAACTGGCGCTGATAGAAACCATTGAATTGTATTACCTCTCGGACATCATAACACCTTTGTACATGAAACAAATGGAATATCTGTTAGTCAAGATTGATTAGCCTTTGACAATTACTAAGGCTTGTTTTTTGGGTGGTCTAGTCAAAAATCTGACAGACAAGGCTGTGTGAAGGATTTGAGCTTTCTCAGTTCCCAGTGAGTTTTGAGTCTAATGCCTTAACCACTGCTCCATAACAGTTTCATATTTTGGTGTAAAATGGGATTCTATTTGCAAAAGATTCCCAATTGACATGCAGCAATCAAAGAAGGTCCTAAGTACACAGTAAAACATGTGTTTTAACTTCTTCATAGAGGATGGTCAAATTTAAACCAAACACACACTAAATTCTGACCTAATCTAGTAGATGCCAGAGACTGAACCCAGGGCGTCTTACATGCAAAGATTATTATATTATATATATTATATATCTGCACACAATACATGCAGTTGCACTGTACTATATGCTTGAGAATGTGTTGACTGGCACCAGGGTATGATAAAAGCTGCTCAGTTTAACCTGTAACCGACATTTTAGAGATGCCGGGGATTGAACACAGGCCCTCATACATGCAAAGCATTCGACAGCAGAGACAGACATTGTGAACAATGAGTTGGTGGTGTCCTTTATTAACCTGCCAGTGTATCGGCAATTAGGACAGAATTATTGTTGCGACGCTAAAGGAGTGGGGAGTGAAGCCGATGTCGGCAATTAAAAGGCGTATGTGGCCCAGCACGGACATTGATGACGGCACCAGATATTTAAAAGTGCGGTTTAATGATGAAGTCCGGTCTCTACCGTATTCTTTGAAGTTTGACACTTTGAGAGGGGCCGAATACTTTCAGGTTATTCACCACCTGCAAGTCAGAGTGTGCAGGCTGTGCATTAAGCTGGGGCATATCTCCAGAGAGTGCCCAGAGTTCAAGTGCTTTAAGTGCAATAAGACCGGGCACTACGCACGTGAGCGTGAGGGGCGGAGAGAGACGGAGAGAGAGGACGTGAGCAGACGAGAGGAAGGCGAGGAGAGGAGGGATGTTCAGCAGACGGAGACAGGCGGCGACGTGGAGGACGGGAGATCGGACGGAGCGGGAGACAGAGATGGGGAGAACGTGATGGACCAGAGAGTCATTGTGGAGGACATCAGCGAGGAGGAGGAGATGGAGCAAGCGGGAGGAGTCGAGGAGCGGAGGGAGATGGAGGACTGTCGCAGAGTGGAGAAGGAAGCAGTAAAAGAAACGGAGTTGGTGAAGGAGGCGGAGGAGAAACGGAGGTCGGATTGTGGTACCAAGGAGCAACATCTACTGAGCAGAGAGGCGAAGAGGGAGGAGGAGAGCGATGAGGCCTCGGACATGGACATAACGGCTGCCCAGCGTTTACGGGTTAAACAAAAAGCCGTGAAAGGAAAAGTCCATGCAGAGAGGAGTAAAGGAGTAAGGAAATTAAATACAATTTGATTTCTTTTTATTCTTTTTCTTTGGTTTGCTCTCATGACCACTGTAACTTCTGTAAATGTCAACAGGCGGAGGGACGGGAAGAAGTTAAAGGAGTTGTTGTTTGTGTATAGGAGTGACTTTCTGTGTATTCAGGAAACAAAGTGGGATGAGGAAAAAGTGAAGGAGGTGAGAGAGGAATGGAAGGGAGACATATTTTAAAATAATGGTGCTAGGAATGCAAGGGGAGTAGCAATCTTGATTAAGAAAGATAAAGTAGAAGATGTCAGGGAGGATAAGGGTGGGACAGGGAGGATATTAGTCGTAGAGTTTAGATATAGGAAGTTCGATTTTAGGTTGATTAATATATATGTACCGAATGTAGAAAAGGATAGGAGGAGCTTATTAGAGGGACTAGCCGGGTTGGTAGTAGGGCGGTGTTTGATAGTAGGGGATTTTAACTTTAGATGTAGTAGATTAGATGTAGGGAAGGGGGTAGAGTTTAGATAGGAAAAGTCGAGGGGGATGTTGAAGGAGATAATGAGGGATAAGGGGTTATTAGATGTATGGAGGTATGAGAATCCAGAGAAGAGAGAGTTCACGAGGAGGCAGATGAGGGAGGGGGTGTTGAAACAGAGTAGGATAGATTTAGTTTTAGTACAGGAGGAAATAGTTAAATATATAGATCGTATGAGGCACCAGGGAAATAGTTTTAGTGATCATGATGGGGTTCGGTTTAGAATTAAGGTAGGGAAAGAGGAAGTAGGGGGTGGGATGTGAATTTTGAATGCTGGGTATATTGAGGAGGAACAGTATGAACAACAGATTAGGGAGTTGTTAGATAGGGAGAATGAGATGATTAAGGAGACAGAGAATGATAGGGTTGACCATAGTATAGGGGAGAGATAGTAGGTGATGAAGAATATAATTAAATCAATTAGTATTAAGTATAGTAAGAAAAGGAAAGAAAGGATGTTGAGAAGAGAAGGGCTTGAGGGAAAGATTGAGGGTCGAGTTAAGTAGGGCAGAGGATGAAGAGGGATACAGCATGGAGAATTACATAGAGGTGAAGATGGAGTTGGAGAGGTTTGAGAGGGAGAAATGTAGAGGGGCGATTTTGAGGAGTAAGGCGAAATATGCGTTGGAGGGGGAGAAATGCACAGGGTACTTCTTAGGGCTGGAGAAAAGGAAAAGGAAACAGAGTATAACTTATATACATTAAATAAATAACAGGGAGGGGGTGGTAACAGAGGTCTACGTGGAGATATTGGAGAGGGTGCAGGAGTTTTATGAGGAGTTGTGTACGAGGGGGGGTGTGGATGAAGGTAGTATAGAGGAGGGGCTGGATAGTGTAGAGAGCGAGTTAAGTGAGGCTGATAAGAGTTGATGTGATAGGGAAATCGATGAGAAAGAGGTAATGGAAGCGATAGGGGGATTAAACAGTGGAAAGAGTCCGGGGAGTGATGGGATAGGGATATAATTGTACAAACTATATCAAAAACAATGTTATCACCCATTTAAGTGGAGGTATTTAGGGAGATGGAGAGAACAGGGATAGTGCAGGATAGAATGGTAGAAGGGGTTATAACCATATTGTATAAGAAGGGAAGTAAGTTAGATTTAGAGAATTATAGGCCAATCAGTTTATTGAATGCAGATTATACGGTTCTAACCAAAGTTCTAGCCAATGAAGAATGAAGAGAGTGATAGGAGAGGTAGTGCAGCCAACACAGTATTATAGCATACCAGGTAGAGATATAGTGGACATGATAGGGACAGTCAGGGATGTGATAGAACATATGAAGAGGGATAGGATAGGAGGAGTAGTAGTGGGGATAGATTGGAGCAAATCATTTGATAGAGTAGAGCATGAGTTATTATTTAGGGTATTAGAGAAGTTTGGGTTTGAAAAAAAAAAAGAAAATAACATTACATGTTGAGATTGCTTTAGATGATTTCAGGAATTGCTGCCATAGCTTAGGGATTATGCGTTGGACTCTGGTGGAGACTGGTGGTCTCCCGGAGCAGGTTCAATTCCTGCTCACAGCTGCCTTCTTGAAATGATTCCAGTAGTGCTCATTTGAATATGTCAAGGAAACGATGGACAGAAATGTTTTTGTGGTTTTGATTTTACAACCCTCTGTGAATATGTTAAAACTGATGTTTTACTGTGGATTTAGGACCTTCTATGTTAAACGCTTGTTATCTGGGATGCTTTTCCAATAAAATTCCATCATATTACAAGAGAAGGAGCTGTGATGGCCGAGAGGTTAAGGCGTTGGACTCGAAATCCAATGGGGTTTCCCCGCGCAGGTTCGAATCCTGCTTGCAGCGTCTCATTTCAAAGGAATCCAAAGGTGCTCATTGGTATATGTCATATAACTTGGTTTAAATTTGACCATCCTCTATGAAGAAGTTGAAACACATGTTTTAATGTGTACTTAGGACCTTCTTTGATTGCTCCATGTCACTTGGGGATCTTTAGAAAATAGAATCCAATTTTACACCAAAATAAGGATCTGTTATGGAGCAGTGGTTAAGCCATTAGACTCAAAACTCACTGGGAACTGAGAAAGCTCAAATCCTTCACACAGCGTTGACTGCCGAGATTTTTGACTAGACCACCCAAAAAACAAGCCTTAGTAATTGTCAAAGTGCAAAGGCTAATCCATCTTGACCAACCGATATTTGCTTTGTTTCATGCACAAAAGTGTTATGATGTCCGAGAGGTAATACTTTTGGATTCAAAATCCAATGGTTTCTATCAGCACCAGTTCAAATTCTGCCAAAGGCATCTCATTACAGACAACCTCTATGAAGTGCTTGAAACAGATGTTTCACTCTGTATTAAGGGTATTTTTTATTTAACTCATGTCCCTTGGGACTCTGTTCGAAAAGAATGTCCTTTTATTACTTAGGTAAGGAGCTGTGATGGCCGAGCGGTTAAGGCGTTGGACTTGAAATCCAATGGGTATTACCCGCGCAGGTTCAAGTCCTGCTTACAGCAATTAGTGCTTAATGAACAGTAAGAAGCCTCGATAAGCAATGGACCATGAAACTGCAATAGAAATTTGGCAAAGAATCACACCTTCTGTGTGGCACACAAACCTTCAAATCCTAACAAATGTCATGACACCCTCTACCATCACCTAGGGGCGCCGGCTGCCATTCCACCTCGTGCACTCTGCTTTCCACACCAGCCTTCAATTAAACAATCACTGCACCCTACTTATCCACCAGTCTTCCTAGCAGTCGGTGCCAGATCGTTGTTTAACCACCTCGTGTTAGTTACTTCGTTCCAGTAAACAGATATCGTTATCCTCTCCCTGTCTACCCCTAACCTGCTCTTTGAAAAATAAATCTTCTTTTGGAATCTCTCACATCTACGCCTCGTAGTGTCCGCATTTGGGTTCTCGTCCTGTTAGCGTAACAACAAACTCTTGAGTCACGCCCAGATATTCCTTCGCAGAAGCAATATCGTAGTCTGTGAAGGACAACTAAGATGTGATTATTGCTGGTTGAAATTTCAATCTGCAATTAATTGCAATGCACGATTTACTTACAGACATAATCGGTTTACTCTGAGGTTTTGGTATACTGTTGAGACAAGGATTACCTTATGGTAGAGGTTGAACCACTTGGCCTGCCTCGGAGATGGCCTGTTCCCTGCACTTGAGGGCCAAGTGCCAGAAGAGGCAAATTGCTTCAGGCGGCACACCAACTCCTCAGCCCCCATGGCTCTATGCTTCTTAGCAGACATCTGAAGCCAAGAGGAGATTGGCTAAGTATCCATACATTGTCATAGACATATGCTATATGTGTGTGTGTGTGTGTGTGTGTGTGTGTGTGTGTGTGTGTGTGTACAACCTAGGAGTAATCATATTTGTGATGGGACCGTTACCAGTTACACTATTTGAATATTGTTGGCATATAGACTGATATGTTATTGTGTTGTGTTCTTACACTGGTACAGTCATGCCGTATGAGCGATGTACAACTGTGCATGTGCAAAAATAAAGAAAGGTCATTCCTCCCCCGTTCTGGTTAAAACACCAACGATGAATATGTGTGTTTATTCCTCCGTTAAGTAAACCGGTATTCCTGTCCTGAAGATGACAAACCCAACAGGTTATGGGCCCAGAAGGGAACATGGAAGCTGATGGAATAGATTATGTTTCGACGGAGATGAAAAAAACTAAGAGTTATGGGAGACGAAGTTTTTGGGGCACTTGCGTTTGCAATATTGAGCGTGGATGAAGAAGATGAAGAAGACGAAGAGAAAAATGAAGAAGCCTACGCCGAATTGATACAGGTTTGGATGATAAAAGTCTTTCCCTGATAATGAAAGAAGCAGCAGATGATGGGAGAAAAGCGTTGAAGATATTGAGGGAACATTATGCAGATAAAGGGAAACCACATGTGATTAGCCTCTACACTGAGCTAACTTCTCTTCGGAAAGCCGCTGACGAAAGTGTTACGGACTATATCATCCGGTCTGAGATGGCTATTACAGCACTGAGGAATGCTGAAGAGACTTTAAGTGACGGGCTGTTGATTGCAATGATTCTGAAAGGTTTGCCCGAATCGTTTAAGCCGTTTGCCATCCACATAACAGAGTGACGAGCCGACATCTTTTGGCAAGTTCAAAACCAAGTTGAGGAGCTATGAAAGCACCGAAACGTTTCGCGCCATTTCCACTGATGACAACGTGATGAAGGCAAGTAACATTAAAGTTAGCTGGCCAAGAGGAAGAGATAAAGGGACCGAGATAACCTGCTTCAACTGTGGCCAGAAAGGGCACAATTTCCCGGGAATGTACCGTTACTGGAGAGCGCAGAGAACGGAGACAGTGGTGTAGTTTTTGCAAGAGCTCCACTCATACTGACGCAAATTGCAGACGAAAAAGAAGAGACATTGTGAAACAAGCAACAGATGCTGAAATCCAAACATTTGCATTCAGAATAAGTGACTATCAGGTTCGTGGACTGAAACAGAAAGGCCTGATGGTTGATATGGGAGCAACGTCACATATAGTCACGGACATCGGGAAGTTTAAGGAGTTTGACAAGACTTAGAAACCGGAAAAGCATTCTGTGGTGCTGGCTGACGGAACAAGAATGAATAGTATCGCGGAGAGGAGAGGTGCAGCGGAGGTTTACCTGAGAGACAACACGGGTCCTCAGGTGAAAACAACGCTGACGAAGGCGCTGTATGTGCCGTTGTTTCCACAGGACATTTTCTCTGTTAAAGCAGCGACAGCCAACGGAGCTTCAGTCAACTTTCGACAGGGGTGTAACAAGCTCATCCACAAGAACGGTTACCACTTTTGACATCAAAGAGTACGATAGACTGTACTATGTTAACACTGTAAGTGATGAAAATGATGATGGATGTCATGGGTGCTATGATATTCACACATGGCACAAAATTCTTGGCCACTGTAATTTTGAGGATGTGTCAAAGTTAGAAAATGTGACAGAGGGAATGAAAATCACAGGTAAGATTGACAAATCTACATTCAACTGTGAAATCTGCACACAGGAAAAATTTGTTCAGAGCAGAAACAGAGAGCCTGATGAAAAGGCAAAAGCGGCTCTTGAGCTTGTGCACACTGATTTGGCTGGCCCCATTGAGCCAGAGGCGAAAGATGGGTTCAGATACACTCTAGCATTTACGGATGATTATTCAGGGGTAGTTTTTGTGTATTTCCTAAAAGCAAAGAGGGATATTGTAAAAGCTACTGAGAAGTTTATTGCTGATGTGGCCCCTTATGGGAAAATAAAGTGTGTCAGGTCAGATAATGGCACAGAGTTCACAGCAAAAGAGTTCCAGTCACTGCTCAGTAAGAATGCCATAAGACATGAAACTTCAGCCCCTTGCTCACCCCATCAAAATGGGACCGCTGAGAGAAATTGAAGAACACTGCTTGAAATGGCAAGATGCATGCTACTTGAGAGCAACATACCAAAGAACTTTTGGACATATGCTGTAATGACTGCTGCAGTAATTCACACTAGGTGTTACAATAAGTGTGTAGGACAGACTCCATACTACATGTTTACTGGGAGAAAGCCTGATCTTTCAAAGATGAAAGAATTTGGATCTGTTTGCTATGCATACAGACAGAACAAGAAAAAGTTGGACTCAAGATGTGAAAAGGGTATTTTTGTCGGGTATGATAAAAATAGTCCAGCATACCTAGTGTACTACCCAGACACTGGAAAAGTTCTTAAAAACAGATCAGTCAAGTTCTTTACAAAAGGTATAGTCGAACGCGAAACTTAGACAGATTTGGAAATGAGTGATGATCTTCATGGGAAGAGATTTGAATCCCCCATGCCAAAAGCCAAGATGGCAGATCAAAATTCCGAAGAAACACAAGATGTGCAAATCGAGACTTCAGATAGTCAGAGTCCACGCTATCCAGACAGAGTGAGGAAGAAACCCCATTACTTAAAATACTATGAGTGTACAGTGAAGTGTGATGACCAGATACCACATAGTGTTGACTACTGCTACAGAGTAATGTGCAATGTACCACAAACCTTCAAAGAAGCAATGATTTCACCAAAATCAGAGATTTGGGCTACTGCTATGAAGGAGGAGATGAATTCCCTGAGGGAAAATGATACATTCACATTGACCACACTGCCAGAGGGTAAAAATGCAGTGGGGGGCAGGTGGGTCTATACGGTCAAAAAAATAAAAGAATGTCACTGTACGGCCTGAAACAGTCAGGAAGGAACTGGACAATCGCTGCAAGTGATAGTGACTCACTCACAAGTGTAAAATAAATGTTAATTGAGAAATTTAAAAATGAAAGATTATTGGGTTATATGTTTAGAATATAAACTGACATTTGTGAGATGTATAACTAAGTTCGAAGGATGTTACAGATAAAGTTAGGTTGAATACGACTTGTACAGTATAAGAGGAAGTGGGGGTGTTGGCATATAGACTGATATGTTATTGTGTTGTGTTCTTACACTGGTACAGTCATGCCGTATGAGCGATGTACAACTGCGCATGTGCAAAAAATAAAGAAAGGTCATTCCTCCCCCGTTCTGGTTAAAACACCAACGATGAATGTGTGTTTATTCCTCCAATAAGTAAACCGGTATTCCTGTCCTGAAGATGACAAACCCAACAAATATGAATAGAGCAAAAATAACAATACAATGTCCAACCCCTAAATCATACACACTTTTCTTTGAGACACACATTTGACATTCAATCAATGAAATAAGTTACTATCATCATATTCCCATAGGCAAATAATAAGTTCTGAATTGATTACCTTACAAAGGTTCACGGTGAAGGTATAAGGCTTAAAACTCATTAATAGATGACAATTAACAATTCGAAATCATGCATACAAAGTAGGGCTGTCAAATGATAAAAAAAATTATCAAATTAATCAGAATTTTCAGTGGATTAATCATGATTAATCACTATTTGCAATTACACCTGAATCCCAACCATTTTTTTCTGAAATGCATACCAAAAGATAAATAACAGGACACAGATACATAATTTTCATATTATGTCTGTTTATTAACACAGCCAAATAATGGTGTTTTAAATCAAGCTGAAACATACTACACACCATAATATTTGTCTTTGTAATGTTCCATCACTTCCTCTTTGGCATTCCTCTTAACCAGGATGTACAATTTACAGTATTCAATTGAACAGAAAGCAATAAATGTAGTCAAATCATAACAGTGACCTACCACATTTTTGCACAATTTGAGTCATCTGTGGAAAAAAACATTTTCAATAAAACTTTTAAATCAAACCAAAGAACAATATTTTACCTTTTCCTCCATTCTTTAATCCAGTTGCTCAAAAATCCAGTTGCTAACTACTATAAC
>JACYXH010000373.1:1690921-1818421 GCA_026745465.1 Lota lota
CAATGAGAAGCTTAGTTCTGAACTGAATGTTGTGTACTGACACTCAGTGCCCAGGATTGAACCAGTGTTTTTTGTCTGATTGTAACAATTTTATTTCAAGAACCTTTAAACTGTCATTTTTCTTGGCAGGCTAGAATTACGATTTTGTCATTGGTCTTGAAATTTGTTGTTTTCTAGAGGGGTTTCTAAGCATTTGAGCATGACATTGTCAGGCCTCTGTATGAACCTTAGAGAAAGGCCTTTCAAAATACTTTTTAAATGCAGATAATTGACTAGCAGTAGAGGGATTTGAACACACGCATCCTGCACTTCCTTTTGTTAAGTGAAATGAATCAAGGGCAGGTAACAGAGCCTTAAACTCCACAGTCAGGGCCTGGCTAATCCATGTGTGATGTATTTTGGGTCTAAACAACTGATCGGTGGGAACACTAACACTTCTAAGGACTTTACCAAGTCAACCTCCATTTATTAGATTGGCCTTGTCTTTCAGTCATCTTACTTTGTAGCTTAGCAAGAGGGACACCGTCGTGCACCTTACCAAGCTGATGATTGCCACGGGCGGCCCGTGGCTGTAAGGAGTCGCATTAACTTTGGTTTCTCTACAAAACGCATAAGCCTTTCGCCTTTTACTGAAGACTTCCGTGGAGAGGAACACCCAAGAGTTCAGTCAATTTTTGGTGGGCTTTGCTGTTTGGCTGAGCCCTGCGTCATTGTGAAAATGGAAGGTTTACCGGTGTAGAACTGGGTTGCGCCGAATCAATAGCCTCGAGTCAAACATGGTCAGAATATCCCTACAACCCATGGTTCCCGCTTTAACTACAGCAACAACGGCGACATCTCAACACATGGCTTCAAATCAGGAAATGGTATTCCTACTCGTGGACAACAATCTAATGAGGTGCCGTTGTTACTTGTGAATTGGAATTGGTGTGGGTTGTTAAACATAGACAAAGTGGTTACCGATTGCATACCATGCTATATTATTAACTCTACTTGTGATTTGGGAGATCTAAAGGAAGTGGCATGTATGCAGAGACTGTGGACAATCACGCCTTCCAATTCGCTGAGAGTTAACGCTCTCTTCAAACGCTACAGTGACAGCACAAGCTTGAGCCTTGTGACAGCCACTCTCGGCAGCGCTGCACTCATAACAACTGAGTATTTTCTTTCACAACAAAATCAGGGGAGAGCGCGAACGCAGTGCCCCACTACCACAAATTATGCAGTCGAGATTCCGACATTTGAGGAATTCGCACGGGTCAGCACAGCCGGAGTGCAATGGCTGAGCCTCGCCCTGGGTGAACCATCTTCTTGATCGTGGTATCTCCCCTGCCAGGTAAGTATGAGTTGCGTATGCCACGCACGACCATCCCCATCTGCCAAGTATGCGTCTGTGTCGCGGTGTAGCGTTTTTAGGCAAAGAAACTAAATGTGTTTTTACTATGTACGTTACATTCATAACCACAGCCTACATTTAAAACACTGCATGATATTTAGAAGACGGGTACACATTTTTCTCTTGTGATTAGATGGGCCTTTTTGGTAAAATCCCCACCTCTCCAAGATTTTTGTGGTATCATGAGCGTTGGCTTTTGCAACGTTTGGACGTGTATTGGACCTGGCCAAACCTGCCATTATTCATGTTTTCGGGTAGCACCATTATCTTGATCTGGCTTGATCTGCCCAGAGAAAGTTCAGAAGGAGTAAAAAAAAATAGGTCGTTGTGCTTGCCTCGGCAGAACATATGCAAAAATTGGAACGAGACAGAGAGGATTAGCAGAGTACTAGCTCACCAAATGGGCGCAAGGATGACACGCAAATCCGTGAAGCGCTCCATATTTTAGCTGACCGTCATCAACAGCCCTAACGTCAGCCTTCAGCCGTGTTGGAACAAATGTAACGGCATTCGAATGCCAACGTCCTGAGCAATTGTAACAGCCCTCGAATCCCATTGTCCACATTGGATTTTGGAACAGACAACATTGAACCCAAGGACGCAATCAGTTGTTTTCCTGGGGGCGTTGCTGCAAACGGTGAGTCATCGTTATGCTAAACGAAATGCAAGACCCGAGGTTGAGGGAACTGTAAGGACACTGCGTCTTCTGTCAGAGGCGGCAGATCGGTATCGCTTCTCGGCCTTTTGGCTAAGATCAAGTGTAGTATCTGTTCTTATCAGTTTAATATCTGATATGTCCTCTATATGAGGGCTATATATTAAACGGATTTTTGGCTACATGAGTTAAAAAATGAGCTTGCTCCATTTGCTCCACGCATTGGCCCAGTATTGCAGTGCCGCTGGGGACGGTGCACTTCCATTTGTCACGTGAAATGAATCAAGGGAGTCTTAAACTCCAAAGCCAGAGCCCGGCTCATCCGTGCGTGATGTGTTTTGGGTCTGAACAACTGCTCGGCGGCAACACTTGTAAGGACTGTACCAAGTCAACCTCCACTTGATCGATGGGGATTGTCTTTAAGTTCTGCTGTGTTTTGATGGGACTCCTACTGGTTAGTATAGTAGAAAGTATCCCTGCCGGTAACGCATGAGCCCAGTGTTGAATTCCTCAACGGGGAGGTGCCCCGCGAGTGAAACAGTCGTGATTTCACCAGCTCTTTCTATATCCCATACACCTAATGGTGGCACCTGGAGAGACGCAAACATTGTATCAATTGATTAGCCTGTCTGTAAACCATGTCCGAAATTCCCACTTTCTGTATTATGGATGCTGTATGCTGCTTTCATTAGCAAAATGAAAAGGTAGAAAGGGAGCGTGAATGCCAATCAAAAGCGGGCGGGTTATAAAGGCTGCTAGGCGGGCTTAATATCTTACTTTGAAGCTTAGCAAAAGGGACACCGTCGTGCACCTTACCAAGCCGATGATTGCCACGAGTGGCCCGCGGCTGTAAGGAGTCGCATTAACTCTGGTTTCTCTACAAAGCCTATAAGCCTTTCGCCTTTTACTGAAGACTTCCGTGGAGAGGAACACCCAAGAGTTCAGTCAATTTTTGGTGGGCTTTGCTGTTTGGCTGAGCCCTGCCTAATTGTGAAAAGGGAAGGTTTACCGGTGTAGAACTGGGTTGCGCCGAATCAATAACCTCGAGTCAAACATGGTCAGAATATCCCTACAACCTATGTTTCCCGCTTTAACTACAGCAACAACGGCGACATCTCAACACACGGCTTCAAATCATGAAATGGTATTCCTATTCGTGGACAACAATCTAATGAGGTGCCGTTGTTACTTGTGAATTGGAATTGGTGTGGGTTGTTAAACATAGACAAAGTGGTTACCGATTGCATACCATGCTATATTATTAACTCTACTTGTAGGAGCCAATTCCCTTTGTTTTTATTTAGTTGTAATTTGTAGTAGTGTGTGTGTGTGTTTGTCAAGTTTAATTGCTGTTTGTGCCGTGTGCTCCCCCTACAGGGCAAGTTGTCCTTAAAAGGAAAGGACCGGAGGCCTAGAGGGGGTTTGGCTGGAAAAGCACACTGTCTTTATACCTTGCTAGTCTTTCCGTTTTTTGTTTTCCCTTTGTATAACACTAATCCCTACTTTCGTTATTTAGATAAATCAGTTTAAGAGTCAATCGTTAATAAATGAAGATATTTTATATACATTTTATCTGGACATTCATTCTTTCGCAAGACAACAAGCGTCTACTATTGCACATACCCAGCCATCTTAAGAGTGAGTGACACGAAAGGACAATGGACGTCGTAGTCACTACAGGAGCATTCTCTACAATATGATTCAGTAGAATAGCTATATTCTCAATCTGTATTGTACTGAATAATCTCTCTCTCTCTCAATCTGTATTGTACTGAATAATCTCTCTCTCAATCTGTATTGTACTGAATAATCTCTCTCTCTCTCTCTGTCTCTCTGTCTCTCTGTCTCTCTGTGTGTGTGTAGGATGTCTTTGGTCAGACTGAAATGGAGAGAGACACAGAAGACATCAGCAGTCCCACTAGAGATGTGTTTCAAGACGTTGTGTCAGCCCGGCTCCAGCGCAGCGGGCCAGACGGCCCAGGGGAGCGCTGGTAGACCGAGCAGACCGCCGCTCTCCCCCAGCTGGCCCCCGGAAGCGCATCAGCGCTGGCCCCACTCAGCGCCATGTCAAGTGTTGAACATAAAATGTACACCTGTAGATGTCAAAGCGCTTTGTAATGTCGAGGTGTTCTCATTCCAACAGGGCCTCGTTAGTATAGTGGTCAGTATCCCCGCCTGTCACGCGGGACACCGGGGTTCAATTCCCCGACGTGGAGTGTTTGACATTAACCCACAGTCACCAATACAATCAAAGTTGTGTTACTTTAGGAGGACTCGGAGTCTGTGAGCAAGAAGCGACCTTTGATATCAATGACAAGTTTAACGAAATTTACCCAACGATCCATAGTGGTACATTTCCAATGATGTGTCAGGATGGCCGAGCGGTCTAAGGCGCTGCGTTCAGGTCGCAGTCTCCTCTGGAGGCGTGGGTTCAAATCCCACTTCTGACAGAAGTTATGAGAACGGCTAAGGACAAGCGAAATCACCATCATGGTGTGCTTTTGATATCAAAAGACAATCGAAGTTTAGTTCGCCCGCATCAGCTAGATGTTCAGAAAGAGGTGACCTCACACACAGGGTTTAAGTTGTGGTTTAATGTTATAGTGGTCAGTGTCCCCGCGGGAGACCGGGGTTCAATTCCCCGACGGGGAGTTTTTGACGTATACCAACAGTCACCAACGTTGTGTTCCTTTAGCCGTGCTCCACCTCCCTGTGCGTGCGTGCGTGCGTGCGTGCGTGCGTGCGTGCGTGCGTGCGTGCGTGCGTGCGTGCGTGCGTGCGTGCGTGCGTGCGTGCGTGCGTGCGTGCGTGCGTGCGTGCGTGCGTGCGTGCGTGCGTGCGTGCGTGCGTGCGTGCGTGCGTGCGTGCGTGCGTGCGTGGTGGGGGGGGTAGCACGGCAGCACGTAGGAAGTTTTGTCCCGTTTGCTCGATTGTGCTTTCCTCTCAGGGTGAGCAAGTATCCTTTGTGTGTGTAAATGTGTTTTTGTATTCAATATTGTATAATGTTATGAGTGTTATAAAAGTTGTTTTTGAATTTTGATTGGGGATGTCATGATTTGTATATATTGTATACATTGTACGTATGATTTAGTAAATTTGTGAATTTAATTTTTTTTAAAGATAAAAAAGAAAAGGAAAAAAAACACTTAAAAAATTCACTTGTAGGTAGTTTTAAGAACGACTACTTGGAAGGCAGCAATGCTAACATCTAATCCACCAATACTTTCGGCAGCCAATAACTGAATGATAATAGACACCATGAATTCAACCAAGTTTCAGAGTAGTCGCTAAAGATCACCGTCCACCAGGTTTGAGATATAGTTGTTATGGACTGTATTGAAACGCAGGTGCTGGAAATGGTTCCATGGTGTAATGGTTAGCACTCTGGACTTTGACTCCAGTGTACCTTCGGAAGACATCTCTGCAGGTTTTCTCACATCCGTAATTCACTACCCAAATGTTCAACACAGTTCCAAACTCTTGTGTTGCTTGAATGTAGTCTAGATCACATTTCTTAAAAACCACAGTGTTTTATACTTATGTTATCTGATGGGGGGGTACCTACCTCGCGTTCGTCTTTTTCCCCTTCAAATCTTATCCATATTTTGACCAATAGCATCTTCCCATTTCCATTTTCGTCCATTTCTTCTCCAAATGTTGACCAATAGCATCTCCCCCTTTCCATTTTCGTCTATTCCTTCTCCATATGTTGACCAATCGCATCTTCCCCTTTCCATTTTTCTCCATTTCTTACACCGCCGCTAAGCCAATCACAAACATGCGACCGACAGGTGACTCAAGGCATCGTTTTTATCGGTAGCGCAACGCAGCACTTTGGAAAACTACACAACAAGGTAACTCTACAACACATGATTTTCATTTACGAACGCAATTAAGTCGCTAGCTAGCTCGTTTATCCAAAAGTCCGCCCGCAATTAAGTCGCTAGCTAGCTCGTTCATCCAAAAGTCCGCCCGCTAAAGTTCAAGTGCGATATAACGTTATGTTGTTGTCACTTCATTTCCATCACTTCAGTTGTCGTTACCTACCTGTTTAGTCGGGTATGATTGATTGATTGATTGACTAGGGATTATTTGCTTCGAATGCAGGATTTGGAATTATTAATTGTCATCTATTATTGACTATTGAGCCTTTTACCTTCACCGCAAACTTATTATTTGCCTGTGGGAATATGATGATAGTAACTTATTTCCTTGATTGAATGTAAAATGTGTATCTCAAATAAAAGTGTGTATGATTTAAGGGTGGGTGGGACATTATATTTTTCTTCTGGACCCTGGGAGGCTCGGTGGTAAACACACACACACACACACACACACACACACACACACACACATATATATATATATATATATATATATATATATATATATATATATATATATAGCATATGTCTATATAGCATATGTCTATGACAATGTATGGATGCTTAGCCATTCTTCCTCTTGCCTTCAGATGTCTGCTAAGAAGCATAGAGCCATGGGGGATGAGGAGGGGGTTCGCCGCCTGAAGGCATTTGCCTCTTCTGGCACTTGGCCCTCAAGTGCAGGGAACAGGCCATCTCCGAGGCAGGCCAAGTGGTTCAAATTGTACCAGATGGTAAACTTTGTTTCAACAGTATACCAAAACTTCAGAGTAAACCGATTGTGTCTGTAAGTAAATCTTGCATTTCTATTGATTACAGATTGAGAAATGTCCCAAGCAAATGCGTGGGCAGACCTCACTGTTCAGGGGGGCGCAGACATGTACCTGTGGCTATCACCCCCGGCAGGTAATATTGAGAGCCTGGTTGAAAGAAATTCATTATGTATGCATACTATTTGTTATGTGGACAAAATTCCACAGTGAATTATATTGATTAATATTAATGCTTGTTTCACGGATTAATCTTTCTCAGTCTGCAAGTAGTCCTGCAGCCTCCACCTCAGCTGCCCCTGCAGCTACCTCAGCCTCCACCTCAGCTGCCCCTACAGCCACCTCAGCCTCCGCCTCAGCTGCCCCTGCAGCCACCTCAGCCTCCACCTCAGCTGCCCCTGCAGCCACCTCAGCTTCCACCTCAGCGGCGCCTGTACAGAGCCCTGGGAGGCCAGCATTGAAGCTGTCAATGGTGAATGTTTCCATCACATTAATTACCATGTCATTCACCTTGTTTACCCTGATCAGCTCATGTCAGATCTGTGCGTTTACATATTTTCCATGTGTATCATTGTATGGTATTGGTGTGTATTATGATTTTCAGTTTGATAAAGCGCGGTTCGGTGGGACTTTGTCTGCTGCAGCCAGGCCTAATCTAAATGTGACTAGGAAGCCTCTTCAGGTGATACATGTAGCTATAGCTGTGCCTGGTGCCTAAGAACACCGCCATCAAGCAATACACTATCCTTGTTTTATAAATTGACTTCATCAGGTACGTTTCCCCCCTCTCTCACAGCGTCCCTCCAGCCCTGCCACTACCCCAGCTGGGAGAAGCCCACCATCCGCTACCCCACCTCGAGCGACTTCCAGTCCCAGATATATCAGGCCCATCTCCCCTATCTCTCTGCCCCCATCCAGCCCTGCTGTGTCATCTGCCAGGACCGGCTCTTCCCCTCTGGTTAGTGCAACTGTAATAACTGTAACGTGACCCTCTCCGTTTCGGTCCATTTCCGCCATCTAGTGGCACCCAGCCTCCATTTCACCATGTGCTCCTTTGTTTATCCCCCGTCAATTAGCCACCACGTGCACTCCGCTCCCCACTCCTGTCATGAATCACTAATCACCTCCTCTGTACTTAAGCACTGGCTCACCACAGAGCCAGTGCTAGTTCATAGTGTTTGTACCTCCCACGGTACTTCGTCCTCGCCACTTCTTGTTTTCGGGTCCCACTCCCGTTCTTGTTCTTTTTACGGGTTCCGCTCCCGTTCATGTTCCCGCTCTCGTTCCTGTTCCCGTTCCTGCTCATAGTTCCTGCCTGCCTGCCTTCCTCGTTGCCGAACCTCGCCTGCCCGACCACCCGCCTGCCTACGTCCTTCTGCCTGCCTGACTCCCCGCCTGCCAACTGCCTACTGGACTACTCGCCTGCCTTGCCCTTGCCTGTACCTTGGACTAAATAAACCCTTTTTGTACCCGCACCCTGTTGGTTTCCTTGTCTTGCGTTTGGGTCCTAGTTCAAAACCTTAACAATAACCTCTACACTGGTCTTACAAACTGTAGCGTGTAGCGGATAGATGTTTTATTGTATTTTTCATTTGTTTTCTGTAGGTTGCGTCAAATAGGAGTCTTGCTCCTCCTGGTCCTGTGCCTGCTCCTCCTGGTCCCGTCCCTGCTCCTCCTGGTCCCGTCCCTGCTCCTCCTGGTCCAGTCCCTACCCCCCCTTGTACTGCTTCATTTCTGGGTCCGGCTCTAGATCAGTTCTGGCTGCCATAAAAAATGAGACAGACAATTCCCCAGCAAGACCAGCGCTGGATTGCGTCCACGCTGTGGAGGAACCAGCGGCTGCGCCCGGACGTCAAGCTCTGGTAACAGCCACCGGTGCCAGCCCTGATTTATAACCAGGCCCCATTACCAGAGCGCTTTTTCGCGCACCGTCTCCTGGTGTGGATGCCCTACCACCTGTGGAAGGTGAGGGTGTCCTGCCCAAAGTGTAAGGGGCAGCTCACCGGGGCCGGCATCCACAAGAGATCACGGCGGGTCCTGGACGTGGACAGGTACTACCTGATGGTGACGGAGACCCTCAGGTGCAACTCTGCCGGTTGCATAACCAACTACCTGTCCACGAGCAAGACCATCCTGGACCAGCTGAGCCTGCCTCTCCGTGGGGAGTTCCGCCTCATCCTGACATGCAAGTGAGTTCTAGTCAACACATGAAAGCAAATATATTTTATTATGTAGCGCAATTCATCCTGCCAAATAGCAATATTCGATTTTTACACTATATGTATAACATTGTATAGAATATCTATATTCAATATTATATATATATATATATATATACTTATTATAATAATGTAATTGGATACAAATTTGCCCCTTGTCCACAAAGGTATGCATGTGACATCAGCCTCATCAGGATGCTACGGGACAGGACCCTCGGCAACAGCTCCACACGCCTGGCCAAACAGCTGCGGGAGAACCATGGCGAGCGGTGGCTGGAGCGTGTGGCCCGCTACCTGGAGGTGTGTGCCGACTTTGTGGACAGGCCGAGTCTCTTCCCTGTGGTCTGCCAGGAGCCCCCCGAGCCTCTGGCGGTCCCGACCAGCAGGTGGATCCTGACCGTGTACGGGAAGGACTTGATGAGCCGTATGGACCACATCAAGGCCAGCATCACCTCCACCTTTGGCTCCATTTTAAAAATGGATTCCACAAAGAAGGTAAAAAGGACATTCACAAACAACACATGTTAATACTTTCTTATGATTCATGAATAGTGTTTTATCATAACACCATATCCCAGCATTGTGAGCCGTTTAAGTAGCCATTAAATGGGTTTAGCGTGTGTGAATGCCTATTTTACGTTTATTCCTAAATGTATTTTTGGGTATACATTTTGCTTCTATTTAATCATATTCTAATTTATACTATTATTTTGAAAGCACTCTGAATTAGTTTATTCTGTCTAATTCCAGATGACCAAAAAGCTGGCTGGAGCAGCCAAGGGGACCGCACTATGGGTGACCTCTATCAGCAATGAGGTGGGGCAGGTCCTGATCAGCGTCCTGACGGCCCAGGAGGGACCTGGTCTGGACATGATGGTGTCGGGTCTCATCGGGCGCTACAGCGAGGCGGGCGTAGCTCCCCCTCTGCTCCTCTATGTGGACTGTGGCTGCTGCGGGGAGGCGCTTAGGGAGACCAAGCTGATGGCCAGGTTCAGTGGGTGGCAGGACCTCGTCATCCGGCTTGACATCTGGCACTTCCTTCGGTGGCTCGCGGCTGGATGCACGACCGACGCCCGCGCCCTGTACCCCCCCGTCTTCATGGCCACGCTCTCCGTCTGCCTATTGGAGTGGGACCCTGCAGAGCCAGGGTAAACAGCAAACATCATGTCTCAGTTGTACCTAACTGACTACGATGTTGCCTCTGCGAAATAGTAAGTAGCTGTGGCCCAGGATATTCTTATGTTTTAACCTTATCTGGTAAATGTGTGTGTTGAAACAAAATGTATTCATGGTTCTTTAATGGGTTTGCTACCTGATGATGAAAGGGAAAGGCATAACATATGGTTCAAAGCAAAAATGTTATTTAATAATGATATTATTTCCAATGTGAAAATGTGGTTAACAAAATAACATAACATTTGTTAATGTTTGTTAATGTGTTATTAATGTTTGTTAATAACATAACAAAATGGAAATAAGGTCGAAAATAATGATGTAGTTGGTGATGATGATAAAATAAATCCAGAGGACAGTGTTTCAAGTGTTTCAAGCAACCACACAAGCAAAAAGAGAGTGTGCAGTGGAAAATCAAGCACTGCTTCCTCTGCCAGAGTCAAGGAAGAGGCAGACAGAGCTGCACTGCTCGTTCGCATGGAAGCTTTAAAGAAAATTCAGGTTTTGGAAGAGCAACAGCAAAAGCTAAAAAGGCAAAGGGAACAGCTGGAGCTGGAAGCTTTGCTAGAAACATCCACTGCTAAATTAGCAGTTTTGCAGGCCTCAGACGTTCAAAGTGTTTCATGCACATCATCAAACGCTATGAATTCTTACCTGAAAAAGGCACAAAGAAAAGAAGCAAGTGAGCTGAATTCAATGGCAGAGGAGTACCAGTCAGTTCAGCAGAACAAACCACTATCAAGTAAAGATTGGTCATTGCCAGCAACTAACCCAACACCAAATGTTAAGGAGCCACAGGAGGCAATTTTGCAACAAACAACTCAACCAAAAGAGTGGACTGAACCACAAAACCGGGTTTATCCTCACAATTCACAACAGTACAGTTACACAGATCAACAGTTACAACCCTCTTTGCTTCACGCTCAGCCAGCAAATAAAAAGCATCCTCCTCGGTGTAACCTGCAGTTAGAGGAGGAAAATCAGCCATATATTTTCAATCCTCAACCAGTGGAGGACAAACATCTTGGAGATATTTGCACCATTATGCAAAGGCAAAATGAAATTACAAATACCCTTGTTCAACAGCAACGTTTAATGGTATTGCCTGCCAGAGATATTCCTCTATTTGATGGGGATCCCCTTCAATATATCTCATTTAAAAGAGCATTCGAACAAGGTGTGGAGGAAAAGGTTAGCATTGCTGGCTGCTTGTATTACCTGGAGCAGTTTACTAGAGGGCAGCCAAGGGAGCTGGTTCGTAGTTGCCAACGTGCTGAACCTGCGGAAGGTTATGCTCATGCAAAAAGGCTATTGCATGAACATTTTGGAAATTAATATAAAATTGCTGCTGCATACATGGAAAAGGCTTTGGCTTGGCAATCAATCAAATCAAAAGATGTGAATGCATTACAAGCTTACTCTCTGTTTCTGCGTTCATGTTGTAATGTCATGGAGAAGTTACAGTACATGCAAGAGTTGGATATGACGAGCAACATGAGGGCAGTGATGTTCAAGTTGCCATTTAGGTTAAGAGAGCGATGGAAAACTGTTGCACATGACTTCTGGAAAAATCCAACCGCAGAGCTCATTTTAATGATTTGGTTGCATTCATTGAAAAACATGTCAGAGTCCTCTCAGACCCTGTTAAGGTTACGACTAGGACCCAAATGCAAGACACACACGAGAAGGGAGCGGGTTCAAAACGGGATTTATTAGGACACTCAGGTACAGGCAAGGGCAAGGCAGGCGAGTAGTCCAGCAGGCAGTAGGCAGGCGGGGAGTCAGGCAGGCAGAGGGACGTAGGCAGGTGGGTAGTCACGAAAGCAAGGCTCGGCAACGGGGAGGCAGGCAGGCAGGGACTAGGAAACAGGAACGAGGAGGACAAGAGGTAAAGGAATTGGAACGGAACCGAGGAGGACTAGAGGAGAAGGTACTGGAACGGAAGCAGGAACAGGAACAGGAACGAGAGCAGGAACAAGAACGGGAGCGGAACCCGTAACAGGAACTAGAGACTAAAAGGCGAGGACGAAGTTACCGTGAGACGTGAACAAACTAAACTATGAACTAGCACTGGCTTTGTGAGAAGCCAGTGCTTAAGTACTGTGGGGGGTGATTGGTGATTGCCGGCAGGAGTGTGTGGACAGAGGGAGTGCACGTGGTGGCTAATTGACGACGGGAGGTAAACAAGAGCACATGGTGTAATCGAGGCTGGGTGCCACTAGATGGCGGAAATGGACAGAAAACGGGCGAGGGTGTGACAGACCCTTTATTTGGCGACATTCAGGAAACGTCGTCAGGAAATTCTGGATCAAAGTTTGTTAACAGGTTGAAAACACAGATAGGGAATGGAGCTAAAGGAAATAGCTTTGCAACCGCCGTTGCACCTGTGTCATCAAATGAGAGCCACAGAGGCTTAAATGCGGTCTCATATGTCTCTACAGTAAAGTCTACTTGTGTGTGTTGTTCTGAAGATCATTCTTCGGTAGACTGTCAAAGGTTCGAAAGAAAGAAGCATCAAGATAAAATACACTTTCTGAGGGAGAAGGAACTCTGCTTCGGTTGCTTATGTGCAGGACATAGGAGTCGTGACTGCAGTGAGCGTCTGACCTGTAGGAGTTGTGGTCAGAACCATCCAAGTGTGCTTCATATCGACAGGAGAAATGAAGTTAACACAGACAAGGAACATTCCAAAGAAAAGGTAACTTACAACAACACAGCATCTCATAAAACCTGTGGTCATACAGGGACCGGTAGGGATCGCTGCCTTCTTTCCATCTTGCCAGTCCAAGTCAAGTCAATCAAAGGAGACCGGATAATTAACACCTACGCATATTTGGACCCTGGCAGTACTGCCACCTTTTGTTCAGAACATCTCATGAAAAGACTCAATCTGCCTGGTAGAAGAACGCACTTTTTGCTGCAAAACATGGGACAGGAAAAGGTTGTGCCGGCATATGAATCTTCAGACTTGGAAGTATCTGGGTTGGAGAGCAACCTCTTCTATAATCTACCAGAAGTCCTCACCCAAGAGAAAATGCCTGTCAGTACAGAAAACATTGTGACCGACGGAGATTTGGCAAAATGGCCATATCTGTCAAATGTTCATATCCCCAGCATTAAGGATAATGTGGACCTGTTGATTGGAAGCAACGCATCCTAGATGTTGAAACCTTGGGAGGTCATTAACAGCCGAGGGGATGGACCATATTTTATAAGGACAGCATTGGGTTGGGTTATTAATGGACCTGTAAACGGTAACGACCGCAACATCTCTTCGGCAGTAACTGTCAACAGGATTTCCGTGTCAAGATTGGGGGAATTGCTGATCATGAGTTCAATGAAAGAGCAACAGAAGAAAGAGGTCTATCAAATGAGGACAAACGTTTCCATACCTTTTGTGGCTAACAGGGTCACAACAATCAGGGAAGCTACCAAAACATCTCAATGGCGACATGTTGGATCAAAAGAAAACCCAGCAGGTGATGCATCCAGAGGAGTGAGGGTTGGCGATTTCATACAGAGTCGTAGGTGGATTGGTGGTCCAGAGCTTTTGCTTGGACCAGGAGAGGACTGGCCGGCAAATATTGTGAAAACTGCAATAGGAGCAGATGACTTGGAGGTCAAGCAGGAAGTCATAATGGATCCCTTTGCCCCACGGGGGTCCTGGCCGCTTGGAAGAGTGTTGGATGCTTGCCAGGACAAAAATGGACTTGTTCGCTCAGTGCGGCTGCAGACAAAGTCTGGAGTAATAACAAGGCCTGTGACTAAAATGTGCCTGCTACATGAGGGTATAGGTTAGCAGGGCATACAAAATGTGTGTCCTGAGATAACATAAAGGTGTCAAGTTGTTTTTGTTTTGACCATGGCTCTTTACTTTATGAATGTTTGAATTGTCCTGCCTGTATGTCATTGCAATTAGGGGCCGGTGTGTAAGAGCCATTTCGTTTGTTTGGGTGTAGGACACAAATTGTCCACTGGTGGCACTAACACACATATGTGCGAATCCTATATAAGTAGGAACCTTTCAACAGGTAACTTTGGGTGCTATTCAGGAGGGAGCACAAACAGTCTTAGACCGCATCAAATCGTTACAGTGCGCAACGCTCATGGATCACGAATGTTTGTTGATAGAGACATGGTTTCGGGCACATTGAAAATAAGAACTTTGTGATCAATAAACAACAATCAAACGCAACGATGACTAATGGAGTCAGTGATTTCCACAGTAGGCTACGGAGTAGTGCAAGTTCGAGGAGAGCGTGTCAGCTAGTTCACTAGCCATAGACTGTTTATTTGTTTATGTTTTAAGTCCTTATAGCAACCCCTCAGTGGCTTTAAGTTTGTAGGCTTAGCCATTACACAGACTTTAATGCGGTTCAAATGAAGAAAGACAATTTGAACCTGGTGACAAATTTGTGTACTTAAAATGTTGTTTAAGTGATTGCGCTATTGTGTATCATTGAAGGAGCTTCAGAAATTACCCAATCAGTACTGAAAATCATGGCTCGTTGGTCTAGGGGTATGATTCTCGCTTAGGGTGCGAGAGGTCCCGGGTTCAAATCCCGGACGAGCCCCAAAAAGAAACTTAATTCTGAGCTCAACGTCGTGTACTGACACCCAATATCCTGGATTGAAACAGAGTTTCTTGTCTGATTGTAACGGTTTGATTTGAAGACCTTTTTAACTGTCATTTATCTTGGCAGGCTAGTATTACGATTTTGTCATTGGTCTTTGTTGCCATCAGTCTACAAACCTACTTTTATTGTTAAATAAAACATATTGGGAGAAGTGTTCAGGTCAATAAAAAAGGAAAGGTCATTGCTGAAATGTAATATAGACAAAGTCTATTTTACACTTTGGACAACATTCTACAAAATAATCTGTGAGCAGCTCTCTCCATCAACGTTCCATGGCGTAACAGTCAGCACTTTGACCTTTGAATCCAGTGATCTGATTTCAAATCCTATTGGAGCCTTGTAGATGGTGACTTCTTTAACCTTACCTATATTGGGTACATCATCTCTCTGCATGTCTTTATGACATGTAAACAGATAACATTTAACAATGCTATGGTTCTCAAACGCTGCACTGTCTTCCTATTGATTGCATTGCACACTCAAATATCTGCGTAGCACATTCAGTTTAGTTACCTGTTCAACTTCGATTAGTGCTTATGACCTAGCATTTCTTCTTCTTTGCATTATTAAGACGCAATTGGTAAGCTGGAATGAAAGATGAACAAACATGGAATTTGTGTACATCTTTTAGGACATTTGTTGTTTTCAAGAGGGGTTTCTAAGCGTTTGAGCATAACATTGTCGGGACACTGTATGAACCTTTGAGAAAGGCCTTTTAAAATAATTTCACAATGCAGAGGATTGACTGGCAGTGTGGGATTTTAACACTCACCTCCTAAGAGACTGGAGCCTAAATCCAGTGCATTGGTCAGCTCTGCCACATTACAACAAGGAACACCACTTCTTAAATAGCAGTTGGAAATTATGATTAAATGCCAAGGATTGACTGGCAGTGGAAGGATTTGAAACAATGGCTCCTCGAACTGCAGCCTAAATCCAGCATCTTGAACAACTCGGCCACACTGCATCACAGGACATCTTTATTTATTAGTGTATTACAAGGTCAGACTTTATTGCGGTTCAAATGAAGAAAGACTATTTGAACTTGGCTACAAATGTGGGAACAGAAAATGTTTAAATGATTGCTCTATTGCTGAAATGTAATATGGGCTACGTCTATTTTACACTTTGGACAACGTTCTACAAAATAATCTTTGAGCAGTTCTCTCCATCAAGGTTCCATGGTGTAACAGTCACCACTCTGACCTTTGAATCCAGTGATCTGATTTCAAATGATATTGTAGCCTTTTAGATGGTTACTTCTTCAACCTCACCTATATTGAGTACATCATCTCTCTGCATGTCTTCATGGCATGTAAACAGATAATTACATTAGACAATGTTATGGTTTTCAAACGCTCCACTGTCTTCCTATTGATTGCATAGTACACTCATATATCTGCGGAGCACATTCAGTTTAGTTAATTGTTCAACTTCGATGATTGCTTATGACCTAGCATTTGTTCTTCTTTGAATTAGTAAGACTCAATTGGTACACTGGAATGAAAGATGAACAGACATGGAATTTGTGTAGATCTTTGAGGAAATTTGTTGTTTTCAAGAGGGGTTTCTAATCATTTGAGCATGACATTGTCAGGCCTCTGTATGAACCTTACAGAAAGGCCGTTCAAAATACTTTTTAAATACAGATAATTTACTACCAGTAGTGGGATTTGAACACACGCATCCTGCACTTCTTTTTGTTAAGTGAAATGAATCAACGGCAGGTAACAGAGCCTTAAACTCCACAGTCAGGGCCTGGCTAATCCGTGTGTGATGCATTTTGGGTCTGAACAACTGCTCGGTCGGAAGTCTAACACTTCTAAGGACTTTACCAAGTCAACCTCCATTTATTTGATTGGCCTTGTCTTTCAGTTCTGCTGTGTTTTGAAGCGACTCCTACTGGTTAGTGTAGTGGAAAGTACTTTATATCTGCCTGTAACGCATGAGCCCAGTGTTGAATTCACCAACGGGGAGGTGCTCTGTGAATGTGAATGTCATGTTTTTTCTGGCTCTATATCCCATGCACCTAACCGTGGCACCTGGAGGGACGCAAATGTATCAATTTATTAGCCTGTCTTTAAACCATGTCCAAATGTCCTGCTTTCTCTGTTATGGATGCTGTATGCTGCTTTCATTAGCTAAATGAAAAGGTTGAAGGAGAGTGTGAATGCCAATCAAAAGCGGGCGGGTTCGAGTGGCTGCTAGGTGGGGTTCATATCTTACTTTGTAGCTTAGCAAGAGGGACACCGTCGTGCACCTTACGAAGCCAACGAGTTCCACGGGCGGCCCGCGGCTGCAAGGAGTTGTCTTAACTCTCATTTCTCTACAAAGCGCATAAGCCTTTCACCTTTTACGAAAGACTTCCATGGAGTGGAGAGCAACACCCGAGAGTTTAATCAATTATTGGTGGGCTTTGCTGTTTGGCCCTGCGTTATTGTGAAAAATGTCTGTCCTCCCAAAGCGTAAGGTTGTGGCTGCGGATTAAATAGTTTGTTGGTGTTAAGACCCTATTGGCTGTCTAGAGATAGTTAAGGGACATAAGCATAAACCAGTACAACAGGTAAGTGACAAAAGTTGTGGTAAGTCATGAGTGTTTGAGTACCAACTATTTACAATATAGACAAAAGGGGGGGGGGGGGGGAGTACTGACGTTGGTACCAAATCAAAGAACATAACATAACAAAACAAGTCTTCCTAAAAGTAGAGGCAACTAGAAATTAATTGAAACAAACCTTCCTACTCTGTATTTTAACAAACAAAACAGTTTTTTTTTTCAGACCAATAATGTGGGTGGCATCCGGAAGGAATCTGCATTTCCTGGATTCTGTGGTGGCAATTAAAAGGACAAACATACAGCACACGATACAAGTGCAGGCCTAAAGTACTGCACGTAACAGTTGGCTACAAGAGTTGATCGAGGCGCTTGCTCCATTCACGCCACGCATTGACCTAGCAAAGCCGTGACTCTGGGGACGGTGCACCACTCTCCCTCTTAATGAGGTCATATTAATCAAGGGCATCCTGTGAGTAAGGGACCTCCACCACCAGGGGCATGCAATCCCTAAGCACAACTTTACAGAATAGTTTAATCAATAATATACTCATTATAAATCCTTTTCCCAACAGAAACTGGACTTGTGTATGGATCTAGTATGGCTGTGTATCGTAATGTGTGTGTGTGTGTGTGTGTGTGTGTGTGTGTGTGTGTGTGTGAGAGTGTGAGTGTGAGTGAGTGAGTGAGTGAGTGAGTGAGAGATAGAGTGTGTGTGGGTGGCTGTGTGTGTGTGTGCGTGTGTGTGTGGATGGTTGACATCAACAGTTGAATGGGTAGAGCGAGACAGAGAGAGGTTAGGGTTATGGTACAGGGATAAAAACTCCATTGAACACCAATGTTCAATTCCATATCTCGAGAACATAAGTTGCATTTTTGGACTCGTTGAAGACAGAAAATGTAATTTGACGTGCTTTGGGTTTATTGACGATTTTGGATATATATCGAAGGTCAACTTTTTCATTTGAGGGAACGTTCTTTGTGTTACAATTGTAATATTTTCCTGGCTCAATAGCGCTCGTCCAGCACTGTGTGAGGAACGCTGTAGCGGACTACTCCGCCACTAGGGGGCATTGTAAAAAAATAAAATACGGAATTATTAATGTCAATTATTAGACATTAGAAATGAACAAAATGTTGAAAGATAGAACACTTCACATCCTGCACCCAGTGCGCGAGTACTCTGCTCCATGTCCTACTTCACCTATTTGTGAAAAACGACCATCGTTCGCTCCCAAAGTCCTAATTGGCCTGTCCTACTTGTTGCACTACCCAAACAAAAGACTCCAATATATCGTAACGTTTGATTGGACTGTCCTATTAGTCCCCGCAACCTGTGATTGGCTACCTGGCCCCCACCACAGCAAACCAGGTTATTCATTATCTGTACATCACCGTGTTCACATCTGAGAACCGCAGATTCTCTGAAAGAGAGAGAGGTGAGAAACGTTGTACAAACCGTGTCTTTTAACCATTGTTAAAGGATGTTTATCGTTTAAAAACAATAATAAAATTGTTTTTATCGTTGAAAACAATTAAATCAATTGCAATCATTTATTATTACCAATAGGATGTTGGTCGTTTCTACTGAGAACAACCTTGTTAATTTGAAAAGAGTTGCTAATATAATCTCCAACAATGTGTTTCGTACACATACCATGCATTTAGTTGTAATAAAGTTGAAAACAATTCCATTCATTCGGTAACAATGTTATGGATTGGTATTAACAACTGATGTTCGTTTTAGAAAGAGCTTATTGTCACGCCACCCTCTGCCACCACCTATTTTCGCCGGCTGCCACTCCTCTACATGCATTTGTTTACACACCTGTCAGCAATCCACAATCAGCGCACCCTACTTCTCCCTCGTTCCCTGAGCAGCCGGCGCCAATTCGTTGTATACTCTCTCTGTGTTAGTACCTCATTCCAGCGTTATCAATTCCTGTTGTCCTTCTCCCTGCTTGCTCCTAAACCTGCCTCTCCTTGTGCCCAGCCCTTCCTCGGATCCTCGCCTGTCTACCCACCCTGTCTGCATGACTGCCTGACTGCCTGACTGCCTAACTGCCGCCGAACCCCCGCCTGATTGACTACTCACCTGCCACTTCCCCTCTGACTGTCTGCTTGCCTGCCCACCACCGAACCTCTGCCTGCCCGACTACGATCTGCCTAGCCCTTGCCTGAACTCTGTTAATAAATCCCTTAAAACCCCGTACCATCTCCGCGTCCCTGTGTTCTGCATTTGGATTTCTAGTTCCGTACCGTGACAGTATCGATCTATTAGTGACAAAATAGCAACAACACAATGTTAATAACATATAGATCAATTAGTGACAGTAGCACAGTAGCATCAACACAACGTTAATAATGCAAATTAATAATTGACCTGTTTAGTCGGATGTGATTGATTGACTAGGGATTATTTGCTTTGTATGCATGATTTAGAATTATTAATTGTCATCTATTAATGACTATAAAGCCTTATACTTTCACCGTGAACCTTTGTAAGTTAATTAATTCAGCAAGCATTATTTGCCTATGGGAATATGATGATAGTAACTTATTTAATTGATTGATTGTCAAATGTGTGTCTCAAATAAAAGTGTGTATGATTTAGGGGTGGGGCATTATATTGTTATTTTTGCTCTATTCATATTCATATAATGTAACTGGTAACAAACCAACTGGTAACGAACTGGTACCTGGCAACTGGTAAACTGTTAACAAACCCCCTAGATTGTACACACACATACACATAGCATATGTCTATGACAACGTATGGATACTTCGCCATTGTTCATCTTGGCTTCAGATGTCTGCTAAGACGCATAGAGCCATGGGGCTGAGGAGTGGGTGTGCCACCTGAAGGCATTTGCCTCTTCTGGCACTTGGCCCTCAAGGGCAGGGAACAGGCCATCTCCGAGGCAGGCCAAGTCGTTCAACCTCTACACGACGGTAACCTTTAGAGTAAACCGATTGTGTCTGTACGTAAATCTTACATTTCAATTGATTACAGATTGAGAAATGTCCCAAGCAAATTCTTGGGCAGACCTCACTCTTCAGACATGTACCTGTGTGTGGCTATCACCCACGGCAGGTAAAATTGAGAGCCTGGTTGAAAGAAATGCATTATGTAGGCTTACTATTTGTTATGTGGACAAACTCCCATAATTAATAATATTGATTAGTATTAGTGCTTGCTTCATGGGTTAGTCTTTCTCAGTCTGCTAGTAGTCCTGCAGCATCCAGGCCAGCTGCTCCTGCCCCGGCCCCTGCAGCTACCTCAGCCTCTGCGGTGACTGTGCAGAGCCCTGGGAGGCCTGCTTTGACATGTTCAATGGTGAATGTTTCCATCACATTATTTACCATGTCATTCACCTGGATTACCATAATCAACTCATGTCAGATCTGTGTGTTTACATATTTTTCATATGTATCATTGTATGGTATTGGTGTGTATTATGTTCTTTTTTGCACTATTTTATGAAGACTATTCTTGTTTGATTTTCAGTTTGATAAAGTGCGGTTCGGTTGGACTTTGTCTGCTGCAGCCAGGCCTAATCTAAATGTGACTAGGAAGCCTGTTGAGGTGATACATGTAGCTATAGCTGTGCCTGATGCCTAAGAAGACCGCCACTAAGCAATACACTATCCTTGTTTTATAAATTGACTTCATCAGGTACGTTTCCCCCTCTCTCGAAGCGTCCCTCCAGCCCTGCCACTACCCCAGCTGGGAGAAGCCCTCCATCCGCTACCCCACCTCGAGCAAAGCTCCCTTTCAGTTCGAGATATATCAGGCCCATCTCCCCTTTCTCTCTGACCCCATCCAGCTCTGTTATATAATCTGTGAGGACCGGCTCTTCCCCTCTGATTAGTGCAACTGTAATAACATCTACACTGGTGTTACATACTTTAGCATGTAGCGGATAGATGTTTGCTTTCCCCTCAGCAGTGCTTCCACATGCCCCTCACCAGAAAAAAGACTTGTAACAGGACTGGGGAGGCAAACAACTGCAGGAAGTGTGGGGAGCCCCACACTGCAGAGACTGGCCACAGTCAATTCAAGGGGACAATTTACTGCCCCTCCTCTGAATCCCTGACCAAGGAGCAGTGGTTGGAGGAGATGAGAAACAATACAAAATGTAAATAATTGTAAATAAACATGTTTATATATTTTAACAAATCTTTGAATCGTTTTATTTGCTTGTCAAATCATTCTAAACATTTTGTGTTATGCAGTCAGATCCACTCCCCTAAAGAAAGCAACATACTGTAAGATATATATTTTTGAGCATGGACATATATATATATAAATATAATTGACTGTTCTTTTTGAACTAAACATTTTAGATGTCAGTCTTTTTTCTGCCATGCGACATTAGTGGTTTAACAAACCTTGGATTAGGTTGGATTTATTTTTGTCATTTAAATGAATAATATCAGTGTTTTAGAGATAAAACACTTTTGTGAAGGTGGAGGCTGAAGCTAAATTGAGCCTACACTTTACAATACAAGTACTAAATATACAAATAGTGTGCTAAAGAGTGGACAGGTGTGCTGCGAATAGTTATATGGCTATGATAATAGAGTAATAGAGAATGGCATAGTAAATAGAACATGCCCATTCAAATAAGTGCATATGTGTGTAAATATGGCACAAGGATAATTATTTTTACGCAATTTTAAATACATCCATAAAGCCAGAACAGTGCTTGTGCATTTTTTAATTTTGTTTGTCACTGGTCAGTCTTGAACCCGTGACCTTGTGATCCACTCCAAACCCCATACAAAATTGGCTAACGAAAGGTTTTTCATTATTTTTTAATTCTTTCTAATGAATAAAAACAATTAAATAGGTGGACAATTTTAAAGAAGCGATTTTTATGTTATTATAACTCTAGTTCTATGATTGTAGGCGTAGCCGTCTAGTTTCCCACCTGCTATACCCTTCAAATGTTGAAAGAATAGCTGGGAGGACGAACACAGCTGTGCGCCGCATTATATACACGGTGTCGTGGAAAATGTGGGTGGTGCCTACATTGATTGGTGCATTACTGAAAAGATTCAGTGCACGCACAGGATAAGCGCATAAGGTGAAGCCTAGACGGCTACACCTACAATTATAGAACTAGAGTTATAATAACATAACTATATTTTTTAGCCACGGCCCATAACAAACGTACGTGTGTGTGTGCGTGTGTGTGTGCGTGTGTGCGTGTGCGTGTGCGTGTGCGCGTGCGCATGCGTGTGCGCGTGCGCGTGCGCGTAGGGGGTGCTCAGCGGCATCCCTAATGGTTTCCGGCTGGAAATGCACTAACTGCGCCACACACACATTCCAAATATGGTTGGGTACCGCCCACTTCCTGGTCCTCATTAGGAAGGATTTCAGCAGCATGTTCAGTGTTAAAGGTAGAAGGACCTGGATACAGTCAAAATGGCTTAAATTGAGTCGGCCAATCCTTATTCACATTGTTTAATGTTCTTCCTAATAAATTGTTTAATAAATTACACACAAATACCGTCAAGAACGCAGATTGAGTAACGCCTTTTGTAGATCTATTTTTAATCCGTATGCTACTTCACGGTGGTTAAAACGACAAGAAGAGCAACTCCCGCTCCCGCCGAGTCACGTGACTTCCTGTCCACTGCGTAGTGCGCAGAGACAGGTGCCTGTTCGGTGGTCCGCCATATTGTATGCAGCTTGTTACAGATTGACACGGTTGATAAGGAAGATTCTTTTCAAGAGATACGAGCTAAGGACCGAAGAACTTGTGCTGAGGAGCAACATTGAAACACAAGGTGGGCACTTTCGCATGACAAACCAGTATAACCAGTGTTCAACCCTCAAATTAGCTTAATTAGCTCTAATGAGTTTGCAGGACAGCTAGTTGGCTCGAATGAACTGTTACAGAGGTTAAGTGTAGGCCTAACGATAGCAAACTTAGTAAAAAACATTTGACCGTTTTTCCAACCAGCTAGTGTCAGTCGCGTTGTCATGCAATTCATTGTGAAGGAATTTAACGTTATGCAAACGAACGTTATTTATACGTTTGCAAAATTGATTGCTCTTGGAAATCGTGTGGTTAATTAGATTCTGTTTATAGTGTAAGTTAGCTTCTTAAAATGTAAGTTATGCTTTTTGTTTTGCTATGATAACTTGAGTATCATTTGTAACGTTAGGTCAGTCATATAAGACATATTTTCCACGTTTACAAATAACACAACTATGTTGGGTCCACTGCCACTGATGAAACAAGATGGATTTGTAATAACATGCTAGCCAAATAAATGATGTATACTGTGGCTGAAAGTAAATTAACCAGAGCTAGCTAACAAAGCAGGGATCAAAGTTTTCTGTAACTGAATGGACTGCAAACTGATTTAAATGAACTAATTGTTTACAAATGTCCCTGCAGTTTGAAATGTCACCACGGATCAGTCCTCTTAAAGATGTAATTCATCATGTTGTTTCAAAGACAGACAAAACATGCAAATTAGATGTGCAGTACATCAATGCATTGAAAGGTAAGGTGGTGTTTAATGTGGTGATTCTTCAGGTACTAATTGCTGACATTATACATACAATATTTATCGGATGACCATCGAATGTAAAACTTCAGGGTACATTAAATGGGCACTACATTGCAGGTTATGTCAAATCAGCTGCCATCTATAGGCTCTGTGCACCAGCGTAGTGACGAACTTCCGCTTTTGTCTAGAAGTCGGCATTGCAGTTTCCGGTTTACTTCCTGTTCTCATCCGCATTAGTAAACACCTAAACCCACAACAAGATGAGTGATGCTGTTGTATGGAAAAAGAAGAAATATAATGTACGTGACTCATTTAAGTTTCAAGGTACTGTGGGTGGGTCTAAAGAGCACTGTTGTGTGCCACTTTGCTCGGCTTCAGGTCGTTATAATAGCCATTTGAGCTTCCACCGCTTCCCGAAAGACAGCGGTCTCCGTTCGCGATGGCTCCACAAAATAAGGAGGGTGGAATTTTCGGTGACCCCCCACTCCAAGGTATGCAGCCGACATTTCCAAGACCATGAAATCCTCACTACAGCTAAAGGTAGACGGGTTTTAGCAGCAGGCTCTGTTCCTTCATTATTTGAGTGGAATAATTATATGAAGAAGTCACGGGCCGGTGTTTGGGAGCGCCGATCTCGACCACCAAGTCCGGAACCTGATCCGTCGGATCCTGAGGAGGATATCGAGCAACCCGTCATGGTCCCGATGGTCGTGGACCACGACTATGGGGCTAGCGGTACCGTATGTGTGGACCGGGAGCAGTATGAAGATATGTTGAGGGAACTCGAGGCGTTAAGAGAGCAGCTCCAAACGTATCATCTTGACAACTGCTTTGGACTAAAACGGTTCGCTTCGTCTCCTGAAGACATCAGATTTTACACCAGGTAAGATAGTTATTATATCAACATATTTTCACAACTGATTGCGTTATGTTATGTAATTATTTCCTCTTTCTTCTTAATACTATTATTGACCTCGTATGACAAGACAACTAATTTCAATTGTAATACTTTATTTTAGATTCGCCTCATACAAGCATCTGATGGCGTTCTGGAACCTGATCGAGGCAGCAACAGCCAAAATAGTTAGGGTCACCAGAGCAAAGAAAACATACGCCACTAGCATAACAACGGAAAGCCCTTTAACCAGACCAACTGTAAGTACGCAATCTCCCCCAAAACCGATGCCTAAGCATTAAAAATGTGTTCTTTGAACTATCACTCATTAAACACTTCTCCCCCCCAGAAACTGCTGCCAATAGATGAGTTCTTCCTCTTCCTGACATACCTGTCCACTGGCTGTACCCAGAGGGAGTTGGGTCATAGATTTAACATCCACCGAGCAACAGTCAGCCGAATCATTGTGACCTGGGCCAACTTCCTCTATAGCTTACTGGGCTCAGTCTGTATATGGATGTCTCCCGCAGCTGTGAAGGCCCATCTTCCGCACGACTTTGATGGCAGCTACAGTGACACACAAGTAGTCCTCGACTGTACAGAGCTACGTTGTCAAACGCCTTCATCCATGCTCCTTCAGAGCGAAGTTTTCTCCAACTACAAGTCCCACTGCACCTTTAAGGCCATGGTGGGCATGTCCCCTCACGGAGCCCTGATTTTTGTATCAGCACTCTTTGAGGGTTCCATGAGTGACAAGGAGGTGTTTCGTCAGTCAGGGATTACACCAATCTTGAAGCCTGACATGGCCATCATGGTTGACAAGGGATTCTTGGTGGATGACCTTGTACCTGGGACTGTTCATCGTCCTGCCTTCCTCTCCAAGAGGGCCCAAATGTCAGAGGTGGATGTTCTGAAGACGCAGTCAATTGCCCGTTTGAGGGTGCATGTTGAGAGGATGATCAGAAGAGTTAAAGAAAATAAACTCTTTGATAGCACTATCCCTCTCTCCATTGCAGGGAGCATAAACCAACTCTTCACTGTCGCTTGTCTCCTCTCAAATTACCAGAATGGACCTCTCGTCAAGAAATGGAGATATGAAGTTTGATTTGTAACATGAGCTTATGTAACATACTTGTCCCTATTCAAATAAACTTAAAACTAAATTAGGCATTTCTGCAAGTAGACATAAAAATAAAACCTGTCCACTTTCTCTCTGATTACATCCAAAACATCGCTATCTCTGTAAATTCTTTGAATGAGTAAGTCTTCCTCAGCTGAGACGACAAAATCACACCAACTCATTCCTGTTATTAGCATCTGCCCCTGTACTCGCCAATAGTAAGCATGTGTTTGTTTTAGCTCCAATTTGCCTGAATTCATTTTGAGATACAGGCAGTCCACATAGCTTTTAACATTTGGGCACTTCATCTCAATCATCCCAAACTGACATGGCTCTGAAGGGTCAAAGATTAACCCGTCTGGTGATGCCCCCAGCCAAGGAGCATCAGGGTGAATTACGAATCCACAGGGGTAGTGGTTGACCCTTTTCATTTGGCAATATTCCCAGATAGCATCTGCCTCTAATTCGAGCCCCCTCTTCATAGCTGCTGTCTGACGGGTCCCTTGCAATATCCGGTTAGCCAAACCTTCTTCAGCGTTCTCTCGAACCTGGCAGATCTCCCTGAAACGTGAGGCAGTCAGTCTATTCCTCCTTAGCTGATGCCATTCAATACATGAACTTTGTGCTCTGGTAGCACATTCAAATTTGTGCACCATGTCCCAGGTGACCTCCAGACTCCTATGGTGTAGCTGTTGTGGTTAAGCACAGACAAACATGCAATTCAATTGCTGTAGGCGGTAATTCTGAAGAGGCACAGATGGACGTGGTGGGGCAGCATGGAAGGACAGGTCTCTCTTTGCTGTTGCTGGTTGTTGGTAGGACAATGGACTTCCGGCTTGAAACTTGCCAAGGGCAGAGTCAACCAGGGGAATTTCACAGCTGATGCCCATGCTGCAGATCATCGGTGCCTCCACTGCAGAGAAATCTTTATACACCTCTGTCACCTAGGGATGTAACGATATAATGATTAGCAATATACCACAATATCAAACACATCACCCCTGCATTTTCATGGCCACAATGTGTAGCACATCACACACAGCACCACACACCATTACAAATAAGTCCATAATATAAAAAATATATGTATAAAAATACTCACCAAAACATATTTGTTATATAATATAAGATACACCTTTATGTATCCCCAGTGGGGGAATTCAGTTGTTGCAGCAGTATATATTGCACCATTGTTGTGCAATATATGTTGCACAACATATGTTGTTTAAACATTTGTTTGATTTCTGTTCAATCTTTTTTTTCTAAAAGGCGAGGAAAGAGAAAATCATGAAATACTAGTATACAGATTTTGGTTGATATGATATATCCCTACTCACCCGAAGGACGGAAAGATCGGGCAATTCCCCACTGAGGCCTTTGTAGAGTGTGCTCCTGAGTGGAACATAAAACTTACATGAATGGAAAGTAGCATATCCACACAGGTATTTTAATTCAAACATGCACCATATTGTAATACATTTACAATATTCAGGTTTTACCTTACACCATCTGTTGTTGCTCTACACTTTGGTTTAGCGGAAAGCACAGCCATCTTATCCACAGGGCCCGGTTTTATGCCCTGTCAAGTTATGCAATTATACAGTTTGAGATTAAATATAGTTAGAAAATATATACAACAACTCTGTAACTACAGTGCAAACATACCAAAGTTCTGAGCTTGTGCCACTGCTGTTCTCCTTCAGTACAGCTTAACACAGGAGGGACCACTGGCACATTCAGTTGAGAGTAATGTGCTGACTGGAACAGCAAAGCGACACAGTGGTTGCATAATACTGCTCCAGCAACACATGTGCAGCTGTGATGTAACAGCTCCACCGGACTGGAATCTTTCAGTACCACCTGCATAAGTAAAATGTCATAGTAAATACTTATTTATCTTAGCTTGGTCACTGTTTAACCATTGTTTTAGGACACAATCTTGTTTTTACAATATTTTCTATATCTTATATTCTATAATCACAGACCAAATGTCATGTATTTCTGTACGTTGGATTTAGAGTATGTTGTATAATATGCCAAATGCACCCACAATCGTTTTTCTTTGAAACATGATAGCGTAATACCTTAAACACAAGATTGCATCTTAAATGAATGACTGAATTGAGGAAAACTTGAATAAGAACGCATTTAACCCGGAGGGGATTGGCTAGGTAAACTTACCTGCTTACTGTCTAATGAAGTTTTCATTAGATTTATTTTAAATTATTTTAGTTACATTAAATGAAAAATTACCTTAGCTAAATCCCCAGGAATATTAGGAACACCGGGTTATTAAAGTAACAAGCTTATAAGTGTTGGCTGAACCTGAACTTGTTCTTGTACTTATCAATCCTAACTTCACCATACACTCAAACTGTGAGGTTTCTCAGCTTTCCTCATGGACCTGTAGCACAATGCCCTGACCACGACTTCCCCTGTGTCCTGATCTTTATTAGAAACTGAGAGGGGCAGAAAATACAAATGATAATACAAAAAACAGACAGTTTGCGTTTAAAATTAAGAAAAACAAGCTTCTATACTACACTAAAAAATGAACACGTCGCTAACTAGCTAGCTAGCTTAGCCGCTAGCTGGCCGGTACACCGCATTAAACTACTTACCCTCGTAGTTGTGCAGATAACTCGATACGTAGAGTTTGAATCCCTTGTTGCGCTTGCTTGTTGGAGCAGGGGACCAGGCATCAACGACTCGATGGACATCACTGATACTTATTTTAGGCAGGTCTTGTAAACATCTACTAAAAACTAACATTTTGGGCGACGCTGGTAAACCGGAAACTGATATGCCGTCTTCTGGCTACAGCGGAAGTTCGTCACTACGCTTGTGCACAGAGTCTATTGAGGTCAGTTTTTGTTATTGTCAATCCTTTTTATACGTGTATTTGTAAAACTAATTAATACTAGCATGGAAATGCTTTCCTGTTTAGCTGAATTTTTGTTTTGTTTTACAGGACGTGGTGTATTTGCACAGGGTTCAATTTGCAAAGGAGATTTTAGTTGTTGAATATAGGGGAGAGATAACAAATTATTCAGAATATGGTGTATATCAGCATGTATCTCATCCAAGAGATTTTGTCCAAACCAGTCATCAAACCCATTGCATGTTACAGTGTTGACGTCAAATTGAAATATTACCTATGTTTTCATGTCGTAAAATATTGTCATTGTGAAATGTGTGTATTGCAGGCGACCTCAGTTGGAGCTAATGTCCTGCTGGTGGGGGACTCGCATCCAGTTCTGTCAAATACTCAGGTGGATGATGCTACTCGTCCAAACATCACTCCTCAACAGGTACATTCATGTTTATCACAACAACAACAAAAAATCTTGTAAAAAAAATGTATGAGGGGTACCAATGTCTTTTTTTTTGTCGTTATAAAAAAACAAGGGGTACCAGTATCTTTGTTGTTGTTGTAATAGAATAGAGCAAGGTCTTGCACTGTATTTTTTTTCATTATAAAAAAACATAAGGGTTCCACTGTAATTTTTTTGGTCATCATAAAATATTGTCGGGCCAAAGAAAAACATAAGTAGTACCACTGTCGTTTTTTTTTGTCATCATCAATCAAACATACGACCATAATGACTATCAAACATGTCGTTATAAAAATACATAAGGGGTACCAGTTTCGATCAGTGTTGATGCTTTTGGGCTACTGTCGCTAGTAGATCGATATGTTATTAATGTTGTGTTGTTGCTATTGGGTAATAGATTTATATATTATTAACGTTGTGTTGTTGCTATTGGGTAATATATCGATATGTTATTAACGTTGTGTTGTTGCTATTGGGCTACTGTCACTAATAGATCTATATGTTATTAATGTTGTGTTGATGCTATTGGGTAATGGATTGATATATTATTAACGTTGTATTGTTGCTATTGGGTAATATATCGATATGTTATTAACGTTGTGTTGTTGCTATTGGGCTACTGTCACTAATAGATCTATATGTTATTAATGTTGTGTTGATGCTATTGGGGTACTGTCACTAATAGATCAATATGTTATTAATATTGTGTTGATACTATTTGGCTACTGTCGCTAATAGATCGAATATATATTTTTTGTCGTCATAAAATATTGTCTGCCCAAAAAATACATAAGGTGTACCACTGTCGATTTTGTTGGTCTTTATAAACACACATAAGGGTTCCACTATCATTATTTTTGTCGTCATAAAATATTGTCGGGACAAAGAAAAACATTAGGGGTAGCTTGCGCTCACATCAAACATGCAGATTTTCTGAGGGAGGTGAGTAACGTTATACAAACGATGTCGTTTAACCGTCGTTAATACAATTGTTTTTTTATCGTTTAAAACAATGAAAGCAATTGCAATCATTCTTTATTACCAATATGCTGTAGCTGCATTGGTCGTTTCTACTGACAACAACGTAGTTCATTTGAGAAAAGTTGCTAATTTAATCTCCAACAATTAGTTTCGTACACGTACCGTGCATTTGATTGTAATAACGTTGAGAACAATTGCATTCATTCAGTAACAATGTTATTGATTGGTATTAACGAAAAAGCTTATTTTCTTTCAATATAGTCGTGTAATGTGATGCTAATGCAATGTACAATTTAATGTAGTTGTATTGGTCATTTCTACTGAGAACTGAGAACCTACTTTACAAACATACGGTGTCATTTAATGTTAATATAATGAACAAATATTGCATTCATAAATTAAGTACCATTTATTTGGCCAATTGGTCATTGCAAACAGTTGGTAAACTTCTCTTTGTGTGCATAAAAATGCACAGTTGGATAACCTATTTTAAGCTGTATCACAGAAATAAACAAGTATTATGCATTCAACTGACATTTCAATGAATTTTTGTTTATACTGTGAAGCTGTGCAGAAATAAATGTGCTCCTTATCTGATCCTTTGCAGAATGGATTTCCGTCCTTGTTTGAGAATTCAGCCGTCGTCATCCGACCTCACCCTCCAGCCTTCACCCGATGCGTTGAGGCTGGCCCGAGCCTACCGCACGCGAGGGTCGGCCGGGGCGTGTCGGGTGAAGATGGCTGAGAGAGTGAGGGAGGAGGCGACGTTCGTGTTGCGGCGGCTAACGTTTGTGTTGTCCCCATGTCTGTAGCTACCTGCGGTGGGTGAGGAAGCAGATAGTGAAGGCCGGAGGCCGGTTCCACACCCTGCAGCTGTACTTGGCGGACCGGGACACAGAGGCCGCGGCAGACAGGACGCAGCCGGGTAAGTTCCTCACCGTCCTCTTACATGCAGCTCACGGGAGTGCGCAAATATCGATACACCACGTTCATTTGTAATCATTCAATTGAATCCATTTTCCTGGTCGCCTCCGCAGAGCCCTCGGACGCCGAGCTCATCGGTGTAGGCCATGGCCTACCTCGCCGTGCTGAAAAGGCTTGGGGTACCGGGTGTGGCTCAGCAGCGGGAGGTGTCCCTCCCTCCCATGCAGCCGGTACCCACCGTGACCTGTCTGCTGTCCGTCTACGTGAGGGACGCCCTCACTCGCCTCACGGAGACCAAGGCCCTGGTCACGTCCGTCTTTGGTAATATATTAAAGATGGACTCCACCAAGAAGGTAAGCTCGGATCGACACGATCAAATCCCTCTGAGCGTGCGACGTGACGGGCCGATCAAATCCCTCTGAGCGTGCGACATGACGGGCCGATCAAATCCCTCTGAGCGTGCGACGTGACGGGCCGATCAAATCACTCTGAACGTGCGACGTGACGGGTCGATCAAATCCCTCTGAGCGTGCGACGTGACGGGCCGTGACTCAACGCGTCTCTTGTTTTTCAGATGACGAAGAAGCTGGAGGACCGCGCCGCCCGTACTGCCACCTGGGTGAAGGACGCCAAGAGGACGGCGCTGCTACGACGCCCGGCTGCAGCACGGCTTCAACCTGCTCACCCAAGAGTTCCTGGGTCTGACGCTGGTGGAGAACTACACGCAGCCCGGCCAGTACACAGGTAAGCTGTCGGTTCTTTTAGCGCGTTGGCAGCCGCCGGCTTCCACAGGCCAAATGAAGTCATCCCCTCTGTATATGTCCGCTGTGTTCAGGGGAGCTGATCTGGGTGGAGTACCTCTACTCCCAGACGGGCGCTGTGCTGCCGGATGACCTCGGTGAGGATCCCGATGTTCCAGACGGCATGAAAGAGGTCGAGGAAGAGGAGGACGAGGGAGATGAGGGGTTCACAGAGGAGCTGGAAGAATTGCAGTTCGTCTCCGATGTTGACCTTCTCCTCCATGCGCCCAGGCCTCTCTCTCCGCCAGCCGCCGCCGCTGCCGCCGCCGCCGCCACTCCGGAGGGCATGGAGGAGGATGTAAGCACTTCTCAAGTCTGTTGTCGATTATAGCGGTGTTTGTGAGGAGAGTCCGTGTGTATTGAAAACGTTTAACTTGTTTGTCACAGGAAGTCCGCGGCCCTGACGGTCTCAGCGGTTACCAGCACACCGTCCGTCTGGCCCATGCCCTGGTGGAGCTGCGCCACATGGCCTTCATCCCTCAGAGGCAGATGAGGGACTTAGCTGCCCTCTGGCAGAGGCTGTCAGACAGGGACAAGGCGGCGGTCTCCTTCCAACCACGCCACCAGGACCGGCTGGTCCAGGGCCACTTAAAGGCAAGGCATTCACGCAATGCACATACGCCCGGCGTGGACAGCGTGACACGGTTAGCATAGCATGTGCATTTAAAATTCAAATAAACTGTTTGTGATGTGAATACAGTCTGATAACACAGGCTTTCTCTCTCTCCCTCTCCCTCTGCAGCGTCTTCATTGGGCAGGGCTCCGGTGCGGCGCAGACTCCGAAGGCCAGCAGGACAGTGGAAGCAATTTCTTTGGAGCTGTGCCGTACCCACTATGCGGGCCGCACCATCGCCGGGGTCAGGGTGAACCGCTGGGGGGCTATTAGGAGTGACTATAGTCGCATACGCGACGATGTGTACAATAGTAGCTCCCTCATGGCAGCCGCCCCCATCCAGCTGTTCGAGGTGAACCAGCGCACCCTCCTGCTGTGGTAAGACTCGTGTGTATCAGCATGTCATGCGGTGACTGTGAGAACATTAATATTGGCCAGAAGATGCTGACGATGATCAATATCACTGCATTTATTCCATCAGGCACAACGAGAGGAGCGCTGCCATGATGGTGGACACCATGTGCATCGCTGTGCCGGTGCCCAGAGCAGAACCTACCGCGCCGAGGTTACTGGGTACAGCCAACGCCCTGTTGGACACCTCTGGTCAGGCTGCAACTCGCCGAGGGGCCCTGGTGCCGGCCATGTTCGCCTCAGCCGCCTCTACCGCCGCCAGCTCCACTGCCAGGGAGGAGATACAGCGACGGGCCCAGGAGGAGATACAGCGACGGGCCCAGGAGGAGATACAGCGACGGGCCCAGGAGGAGATACAGCGACGGGCCCAGGAGTAGATACAGCGACGGGCCCAGGAGGAGGCTGCTGTCTTGAAAGGCACATGAAAGCCAAATAGGCATTTCCTGTGCAGGCGCTGTGGCCTTCCTAAAACAAAGGAATATGGACACAGCCGCTTCAGAGCAGAGCACTTTTGCTCCCGGGCCGAAGGCCGCTCGGTGGAGGACTGGCTGACTGAGAAGAGGAGCACGGATCCCAAAAAGGTAGGATAGCTGCACGGTGACATGCTTCAAACATCCACTTGACATCATCGTTATATCATTATTGCTGTTACGTTTAGAAATGGCCTGTCACTGACAGCCATCTGTTGATCTTGTTGTCTGCAGACTGAAGCCACCCAGCCCGTCACCCAGCCCGCCACCCAGCCCGCCACCCCGCCCGTCACCCAGCCCGCCACCCAGCCCGCCACCCAGCGCGCTCTGCAGCCCACCACCCAGCACGCTGTGCAGCCCGCCACCCAGCGCGCTCTGCAGCCCGCCACCCAGCGCGCTGTGCAGCCCGCCACCCAGCTCGTCACCCAGCGCGCTCTGCAGCCCGCCACCCACCCAGAAGGCTGCCCAGCCGCCCCATAACTGAGGGCGGTGTGATAATGTAAATAATGTAAATATTAAACTGTAAATATTGTAGCTGCCATAACTATTTTCAATAAATCTAACATTACCACTCCCCAAAATGTAAATAGTGCCACGGGTTAGTTAGGCTCATGTAAATAAAGTCAACAATGTACATAATAACTACATTTATTTCATGCATTGTAAATAATGCATTGGACAGTTGGTCCAATGTAAATAATGTTAATAAATCAAAGATTTACCACTCAAAAGTGTTCAGTGTGCCTTTTCAATAAGCTACCTCCTCAGGACTTCTTAAACATGCACTTTAATGGAATATCTGCAAAGAACAACAACAACGACGACAACAACAACACATGGATAAATCCATAAAAGCCAATTGTTGTGCATTTTTATTTAGTTCTGGAAACAACACATGGATAAATCCATAAAAGCCAATTGTTGTGCATTTTTATTTAGTTCTGGAAACAACACATGGATAAATCCATAAAAGCCAAACGCTTGTGCATTGGCCCCCGCCGCAGCGAACCAGATCATTATTGATCTGTACATCACCGTGTTCACATCAGAGGACTGTACCTTTCCAGACAGGAGTGAGAGGTGTGTGTCGTCATTCAAACCGTGTCGTTATTCAAACCGTGTCGTTTAATCGTCCGTTGTAAATACTATTGTTGGTTTTATCAGAAGCGTACTTTCTTTCAATATAGCCGTGCAAAGTTGCTAACGTGTTGACATCAGAGGACCGCACATTTTGTGACAAGACTCATAGGTGAGTGACCTTACCGTTTAACCGTGCAAAGTTGCTAATTTCATCTCCAACTAGTTGTTTCATACACGTACCGTGCATTCGATTGTAATAAAGTTTGGAACAATCGCATCATTTGTTAACAATATAATGTAGTGGTGTTAACGACCGTTGTTGCTTTTATAAAAAGCAACTTGTCTTTAAATATAGCCGTGCAAAGTTATTGATCTGTACTTCACCGTGTTAACATCAGAGGACCGCACATTTTCAGACAGGAGTGAGAGGCGAGTGACCTTATTCAAACCGTGTCGTTTAACCGTGCAAAGTTGCTAATTTAATCTCTTTGTAATGCTGAGACAAATTTAAGTTGACAATAAAACCAGGCAAAGTGTGAATTGTGTCTCACCGTAAATCACTCAACTCATGACAACAAATGGGTACACATGAAGCATTCACATATTTTATTGAAAGCTTAACACTTTGAGAAAATTGTATAACAAAAATACATATGATTTGTAAGTGCTGGACATGCTATGGTACAGTTTCTAACACACACACACACACACACACACACAAGGTATTGATAATTAGGTACAGTCCGAACACTGCTTTCCTGTCCTTTGCCGCTAAGTGAGTTCACACACTAAGCAGCATCGTTTGCATACATGCCCCAAACTGCAACACATTTCACACCTTACAAACCCAGGTGCTCTCCACGGGAACGGCGTAGATGGGGTGGTGGCAATGCTGTGATTGGTCAAAGGTGGAGGCGGACAGGTGCACATTTCTATCAATAAAAGGCAACCTGACTTACGTTCAAAAACAGCTCAGACTTACAACTCAACTTGCTAAGGTACATTGAGTGATGCTTGACTTTCTCTCTAAACTGTATTGTACTGTTCTGCCTGTTTGAAACTGACCTTGTGTTTCATCCTTTCTGTACAGGATGGATCCCCAATATCCAAATTATTCTCCTGAAAGCAGCGGCTACAGCCAACATTCCCCCGACCCCACGGACCTGGACTACGTTCCGGGGGTCGACGACAGCAGCGACAGCTGTAGCAGCGCCGCTGCCTCTGACCGGGCGGAGAGTCAGCGCAGAGGTGGCTGGCCGACCGCAAGGGTCGTCTGAGTCCTCCATCCAGGACGACCCTGTGGAGGAAGAGGAAGAGGGAGAAAGAGGAGGAGGCCAAAGGGCTGCCGGAAGGGGCTAAAACACGCAAGACCAACAAGCTGCGGGTTTGCCAACGGTGTGGGCAGCCGGGCCTGAAAGAATACGGCCACAGCCAGCACTTTATATTGGGACACAAACAGACATTTTGTGCCCTGCATTATGGGACAACGGTGGAGCTGTGGTTGGTGGAGAGGAGAGCCAGGGAGAGGGAGGAGAGAGAATAGGAGGAGGCGGAGGAGGAGAAGAACAACGAGTAGCAGCTTTCTTCTATTTTATCATTATATATTTTTTATTGTTTTTTTATATCTTGATGTTTGATTTTGTCGAGCGGTATCGGTTCATATTTCCCACCGGATCTCCGGAGCAGGACGACGGGGCCGCGGGGCGGGACGTTCTCGGGGTCCCGGTACCTTAATGCATTGTACATATTGTACATTGGACAGTTGCTGTAAATAATGTTAATAAATCAAACATTTACAACTCCAACATGTTTAGTGTCCCTCTTCAATAAACTTACACATGCACTTTAATAGAATACCTGCAAACAACCACAACAACCACAACAACCACAACATGGATAAATTCATAAAAGCCAAACGGCGCTTGTGCATTTTTATTTATTTGGTTTGGCGACAGAGTAGTACGACATTTCCCCACGCGGGGGCGACAGAGTACGATATTCCCCGATTCGTCACACGGGGGCGACAGAGCGATACATTTGCATTTCTCACCGCCGGGGCCACAGAGTACAACCTTCCCCATGCTTTTGGGCATCATAGCACTAATCATCTCTGTATCGTTCCAATTTTAGTATATGTGATACCGAAGTAACACAAATATAACCTGTTCCTGGGTTGGATTTATACCTCTACCCATACAATGAAGATTCTCTAATGGTCGGTTCTATAATGTATACACACATACACTAACACTACTATACACAGCCATAATAGACCCATACACAAGTCCAGTACCTGGTGTGAAAGGATAAATAGTTAGTCTATTATTTATTCAACTATTCTGTAAGGTCACCGGTAGGCACTCTGGGTAGGGAAGGGTAGTGAGTCTCTGGCGGGGGATTGGTGGAGCCAGACAAAAGAGGTCACATGACTCTCCTTCCCTGCCCGCCCCTGCATTCCTCTGTTGCATATCAAACACGCCCGGAGCAACACGCACCCCTTCCTCTGCGGACCGAGGAGAGTGTTGGTTTACACACTCATGGTTTCCTCTCCCGGGGAGGGATACGGATGATGCAACGCTTCCTACTTCCTGGTTAGACAGCTGCGTCGCACTTCACAAGTCCATTCATTTCCAATGCAACACATCGTAGGGCTTGCAGCCTTGAGTTGGCCGAAGAGGTGGCATTGCACCTAGGACGGGAAACGATTCAAACTCAGTATCCTACCACTTATTTAGGGATTGATTTTGTCTAGCCCCCTGTAGCCAACACAATTCACAACACTATTTGCCAAAAAGAAAATACACAGTTACATAGTTATAGATAGACAATAACTGCTATATACTTCTAAACATAATTTAAAACAATTACAGAGACATAAAATACATACTTGGATCAATTGTAATTGGGTTACCAAGCAGTATGAGCCAGAAGATTAGTTGCGTGCTGACACCTAGTGGTAGCTTTTTGATTGTTAATTTATTTTACAAGTGTGATATTCAAAGGGTTAGGGTACAGGGATAAAAACTCCATCAGACATCCCTGTCCAAATCTGTATAAGGTAACGTCGTGGGGAACTGGGTTAGGGTTAGGTTGGGGATAAGTGTCCCCCCTGGGCACCAGCTGGTGGTGCAAGGGGAGAAGGGCACGGGCGTAAGCAATCAAAATTATATGGTTAGGGTTAGGTGAGGGATAAATGGTCTCATGGCGCTCTCTAGCGGCGCCAGAGGAGAAACACGGGCACACGACTCTTAACCCAAAGAAAACTAATGCTAACCTTAGAATGTCATAAATGGTAGAAAGAAATATCGAATAAGGAAGGGAAAGTAGAGGGAGGGTGGGAAGGGAATAAATATTAATCAAACAAATATAATAATGAAAAACAGAACTGGGAGAAAGGAGGAGTTATCTTAAATTAATATTTTAATACTATTAAAAAAAAGAAGACAGGAGATGGCGCCCTGGGATCTAATTAAAGGCACAATGCTTTATTTATTAAATTAAATTAAATAACCTTAACATTACAAATAAGAGGGGGGGAAGGGGGGGAAAGGAGGAAGAGAAAAAGCTTTTCTCTAAGAAAGAGAGGGGGGGGAACAGGCTATTGTTGGGAGTCTGGAGATGATGGCGGTAGTTTATATATACACACATTGTATATAAATATCAAAAGCAATATCTATGGTCCAGGTGTAGAGGAGTGTAGAGACGAAATAGGGAAGTGGGCTTAAATGAAAGTAACATACAACATAATATGGTTGTAATTTTCCTGCTTTTATTCTGTGTTTATGTCTGTATATTTCACTTCCTGTTTTATTTTGAAATTTATCAGTTTCCTCAGTCCCCATGCATAAATACACACGAGTCCCGCTTACCTGTGCCAGATTGTAATTGTACGTTAGTCACTCACTCCAGCGTTTTTCCCAGTGTTTGTTTTTCTTAGTGTTACTAGACAATTCCTAGTGCTTGTTTTTTCCAGTCTTACAAAACAATTGTTTTACTCCTGACTATGATATCTGCCTGCCATTTTTGGGTTAGGGGTTAGAATCCGGACAACGGGATAAGAATCCGGTTAAGAATCCGGACAACGTCCCCATGCCCCTCACTCCGTCCTCCGGCCCCATGCCCCTCCTCATCCGCCCCCCCCCCCCCTGCTAAGCTCACAGTTTAATAGGACATTCCCCTTGCCCACAAAGGACATGAAGGACAGAGCGAGGAGTGCCTCCGTCGTCATAATCAATGTGATGTTTTTATTGTCGTTAAAGTCATTAGAGGTTAGTCATTTTGGTATGTATGTTGTCATTCAAACCTTTCAGGAACACTTGTCCTCTTGACTCTAGGCCTTCATAATCCATCCATTGGTTACGGTTGACGACCTCAGCCCTGCAAATGGTACAAAGAAATTGGCCTTGTAGAGGTCTTCAAGGAGGACAGTAATCAAAGCTGCACCAAATAGTGACGGTGCAGCTCCAAAGATCTCTGTCACCGGGTAGACCCGCTTGATTGCATTGTTGTTTGTCCAAGAGTGGAGCGGTGGAGGATGTAGGCGCTGTTGTATGGAGCCAGACCCAGGAACCCACAGTAATGGGTGAGGTTTCTGGGGTTGACTAAGCATGTCCCCAAGGAAGCACTCAGTTGGTAGTCGAAGATGGACAGCGGGTGTCCATATATAAGCTCCTCCAAGGCCAGTTCCATCTGGAGGCAGCATAGCCTCCCATCCACATATTGCTGTGAAAAGTGTCCCAGAGGACATCGGTGAGGTAGTGCATACATGATGCCAAAGTCTGAACCAGGCCCCCTAACAGCAGGACCGCAGGCCTAGTTTAGAGCAGATGCTCAAGTGCTGCTGGATTGAAAAATGTAGCAGGGTCAATGACTTTGTGTCCCTTACGGTGACATCGACATCGACATCGGCGCAGACATCGACATTGACGCAGACAACACTCACTGAAATAGTTGTAATGCACACTACAGCGTTCTCACGCTATAGTGATGGCGGGCGTGTAGGGACGGGTTTGGGAGGGAAGAGGGAGGTAGAGAGGGCTGTGCTTGAACTGCCAATAAAATGCAATTACGACAAGCCTTTAATTTATAGATTATCGTCAACCTGCATTTATTGTGGCAGGTATATATTCAAGATTATAAAATGGAAAACGAAAATATGACTTCCGAAAACGCAGACATTAACATCGACGCAGACATCAACGCAGACATCGATGCAGATATCGACATCGACATCGGCACATACATCTACATCGACGCAGACATCGACATCGACATCGACGCATACATTGACATCGACATCGGCGCAGACATCGATGCAGACATCGACATCGACGCAGATATCGACATCGACGCAGACATCAACGCAGACATCGACGCAGACATTGACATCGACATCGACGCAGACATCGACGCAGACATCGACATCGACGCAGACATTGACATCGACATCGACGCAGACATCAACGCAGACATCGGCACAGACATCTACATCGACGCAGACATCGACGCAGACATCGACATCGGCGCAGACATCAACATCGACGCATACATCGACGCAGACATCGACGCAGACATCGACGCAGACATCGACATCGACGCAGAGATCGACATTGACGCAGACACCGACGCTGACATCGACGCTGACATCGACATCGACATCGACATCGACGCATACATCGACGCAGACATCGACATCGGCGCAGACATCGACGCAGACATCGACATCGACGCAGAGATCGACATCGACGCAGACATCGACATCGACGCAGACATCGACATCGACGCAGACATTGACATCGACATCGATGCAGACATCAACGCAGACATCGGCACAGACATCTACATCGACATCGGCGCAGACATCAACATCGACACAGAGATCGACATCGACGCAGACATCGACGCAGACATCGACGCAGACATCGACGCAGACATCGACTCGACGCAGAGATCGACATCGACGCAGACATCGACGCTGACATCGACGCAGACATCGACATCGACGCAGAGATCGACATCGACGCAGACATCGACGCTGACATCGACGAAGACATTCACATCGACATCGACGCAGACATGGTAATCGACGCAGACGTCGACATTGGCGCAGACATCGACATCGACGCAGACATCGACATCGACATCGACGCAGACATCGACGCTGACATCGACGCAGACATCGACATCGACGCAGAGATCGACATCGACGCAGACATCGACGCTGACATCGACGAAGACATTCACATCGACATCGACGCAGACATGGTAATCGACGCAGACGTCGACATTGGCGCAGACATCGACATCGACGCAGACATCGACATCGACATCGACATCGACGCAGACATCGACGCTGACATCGACGCAGACATCGACATCGACGCAGAGATCGACATCGACGCAGACATCGACATCGACGCAGACATTGACGCAGACATCGACATCGACGCAGACATTGACATCGACATCGGCGCAGACATCGGCATCGACGCAGACATCGACATCGACATCGACGCAGAGATCGACATCGACGCAGCATCGACATCGACATTGACATCGACATCGACGCAGAGATCGACATCGACGCAGACATCGACATCGGCGCAGACATCGACATCGACGCAGACATCGACATCGACATCGGCGCAGACATCGACGCAGACATCGGCGCAGACATCGACGCAGACATCGACATCGACGCAGACATCGGCGCAGACATCGACATCGGCGTAGACATAGACATCGACGCAGACATTGACATCGAAGCAGACATCGACATCGACGCAGACATGGACATCGACGCAGACATGGACATCGACATCGACGCAGACATAGACATCGACATCGGCGCAGACATCGACGCAGACATCGACATCGACATCGACATCAACATCGACGCAGATATAGTCTAGTGTCATTTCTGAGATGTTGCTTGCCCTACTTTATAAAAGGGCTTCCCTCCTTCCTTTGGGGCGCACTTTCTCGAGAACTCTGCTCTGTGTGGAGTTGCCTTTGAAACTGTGTCTTTTATGTGCTGTAGCATATGAAATAAATCAACTACGGATATCCATTTGTCTTAAGCCTTTAATCGAACCAGCCACCAGTCATCTAATTTGCTACAACACGACGCAGACATCGACATCGACGCCGACATCGACATCGACGCAGACTTCGGCGCAGACATCGACATCGACGCAGACATCGACATCGACATCGGCGCAGACATCGGCGCAGACATCGACATCGACGCAGACATCGATGCAGACATCGACGCAGACATCGACGCAGACATCGACATCGACGCAGACATCGACGCAAACAACGACATCGACATCGACGCAGACATTGACATCGACATCGATGCAGACATCAACGCAGACATCGGCACAGACATCTACATCGACGCAGACATCGACATCGGCGCAGACATCAACATCGACGCAGAGATCGACATCGACGCAGACATCGACGCAGACATCGACGCAGACATCGACGCAGACATCGACATCGACGCAGAGATCGACATCGACGCAGACATCGACGCTGACATCGACGAAGACATTCACATCGACATCGACGCAGACATGGTAATCGACGCAGACGTCGACATTGGCGCAGACATCGACATCGACGCAGACATCGACATCGACATCGACATCGACGCAGACATCGACGCTGCCATCGACGCAGACATCGACATCGACGCAGAGATCGACATCGACGCAGACATCGACATCGACGCAGAGATCGACATCGACGCAGACATCGACGCTGACATCGACGAAGACATTCACATCGACATCAACGCAGACATGGTAATCGACGCAGACGTCGACATTGGCGCAGACATCGACATCGACGCAGACATCGACATCGACATCGACATCGACGCAGACATCGACGCTGACATCGACGCAGACATCGACATCGACGCAGAGATCGACATCGACGCAGACATCGACATCGACGCAGACATTGACGCAGACATCGACATCGACGCAGACATTGACATCGACATCGGCGCAGACATCGGCATCGACGCAGACATCGACATCGACATCGACGCAGAGATCGACATCGACGCAGACATCGACATCGACATTGACATCGACATCGACGCAGAGATCGACATCGACGCAGACATCGACATCGACGCAGACATTGACATCGACATCGGCGCAGACATCGACGCAGACATCGACATCGACGCAGACATCGACATCGACATCGACATCGACGCAGACATTGACATCGACATCGGCGCAGACATCGACATCGACGCAGACATCGACATCGACATCGGCGCAGACATCGACGCAGACATCGGCGCAGACATCGACGCAGACATCGACATCGACATCGACGCAGACATCGGCGCAGACATCGACATCGGCGCAGACATTGACATCGAAGCAGACATCGACATCGACGCAGACATGGACATCGACGCAGACATGGACATCGACATCGACGCAGACATAGACATCGACATCGGCGCAGACATCGACGCAGACATCGACATCGACATCGACATCAACATCGACGCAGATATAGTCTAGTGTCATTTCTGAGATGTTGCTTGCCCTACTTTATAAAAGGGCTTCCCTCCTTCCTTTGGGGCGCACTTTCTCGAGAACTCTGCTCTGTGTGGAGTTGCCTTTGAAACTGTGTCTTTTATGTGCTGTAGCATATGAAATAAATCAACTACGGATATCCATTTGTCTTAAGCCTTTAATCGAACCAGCCACCAGTCATCTAATTTGCTACAACACGACGCAGACATCGACATCGACGCCGACATCGACATCGACGCAGACTTCGGCGCAGACATCGACATCGACGCAGACATCGACATCGACATCGGCGCAGACATCGGCGCAGACATCGACATCGACGCAGACATCGATGCAGACATCGACATAGACATCGACGCAGATATAGTCTAGTGTCATTTCTGAGATGTTGCTTGCCCTACTTTATAAAAGGGCTTCCCTCCTTCCTTTGGGGCGCACTTTCTCGAGAACTCTGCTCTGTGTGGAGTTGCCTTTGAAACTGTGTCTTTTATGTGCTGTAGCATATTAAATAAATCAACTACGGATATCCATTTGTCTTAGCCTTTAATCGAACCAGCCACCAGTCATCTAATTTGCTACAACACGGCGCAGACATCGACATAGACATCAACATCGACTTCGACGCAGACTTCGGCGAATACATCAACATCGACGCAGACATCGACGCAGACATCGACATAGACGCAGACATCGACATCGACATCGGCGCAGACATCGGCGCAGACATCGACATCAACGCAGACATCGACATCGACGCAGACATCGACGCAGACGTTGACATTGGCTCAGACATCGACATTGACATCGACGCAGACATCGACGCTGACATCGACGCAGACATTGACATCGACTTCGGCACAGACATCGACATCGACGCAGACATCGACATCGACGCAGACATCGACATCGGCGCAGACATCAACATCGACATCGACATCGACGCAGACATCGACATCGACGCAGACATCGACATCGACGCAGACATTGACATCGACATCGGCGCAGACATCAGCGCAGACATCGACATCGGCGCAGACATCGACGCAGACATCGACACTGACATCGACATCGACATCGACGCAGACATCGACGCATACATCGACATCGACGCAGACATCGACATAGACATTGACATCAACGCAGACATCGACGCAGACATGGACATCGGCGCAGACATGGACATCGACGCAGACATCCACGCAGACATCGACTGTGGTGGAAAAATGACTGAGGTCAGCTTGCTAAAACTAATTAGTTTTGATGTGCACAGTGGCCTATCTGTCTTTTCAACTATATACCTCCCCACAGCTCTCTGTTTCTCCTGTATTCCTGCATGGTGCTCTGTTCAAATATGAGAAACTCCTGAGCAAGCTACTTTTTCCATAACAATGTATCTGTGCCTGGCCTTGACTGTATGCTCTCTCCCCAAACCAGGTGTCCGGCTTTAATTGGGCATCGAATCAGTTATAGACAGTCAAATGGCGCCATCTAGTGTCATTTCTGAGATGTTGCTTGCCCTACTTTATAAAAGGGCTTCCCTCCTTCCTTTGGGGCGCACTTTCTCGAGAACTCTGCTCTGTGTGGAGTTGCCTTTGAAACTGTGTCTTTTATGTGCTGCAGCATATGAACTAAATCAACTAAGGATATCCATTTGTCTTAGCCTTTAATCGAACCAGCCACCAGTCATATAATTTGCTACAACACGACGCAGACATCGACATCGACGCAGACATCGACATCGATATCGACATCGACGCAGACATCGACGAAGACATTCACATGGACATCTACGCAGACATGGACATCGACGCAGACATGGACATCGACGCAGACATGGACATCGACGCAGACATGGACATCGACACAGACAGTCTAGTGTCATTTCTGAGATGTTGCTTGCCCTACTTTATAAAAGGGCTTCCCTCCTTCCTTTGGGGCGCACTTTCTCGAGAACTCTGCTCTGTGTGGAGTTGCTCTGTGTGGAGTTGCCTTTGAAACTGTCTTTTATGTGCTGCAGCATATGAAATAAATCAACTACGGATATCCATTTGTCTTAGCCTTTAATCGAACCAGCCACCAGTCGTCTAATTTGCTACAACACGACGCAGGGATCGACATCGACGCAGACATTGACATCGACGCAGACAGCGGCGCATACATCGACGTTGACGCAGACATCGACGCAGACATCGACATCGACATCGGCGCATATATAGACATCGACATCAACGCAGACATCGACATCGGCGCATACATAGACATCGACATCAACGCAGACATCGACATCGATGCAGACATCGACGCTGACATCGACGAAGACATTCACATCGACATCGACGCAGACATGGTAATCGACGCAGACGTCGACATTGGCGCAGACATCGACATCGACGCAGACATCGACATCGACATCGACATCGACGCAGACATCGACGCTGACATCGACGCAGACATCGACATCGACGCAGAGATCGACATCGACGCAGACATCGACATCGACGCAGACATTGACGCAGACATCGACATCGACGCAGACATTGACATCGACATCGGCGCAGACATCGGCATCGACGCAGACATCGACATCGACATCGACGCAGAGATCGACATCGACGCAGACATCGACATCGACATTGACATCGACATCGACGCAGAGATCGACATCGACGCAGACATCGACATCGACGCAGACATTGACATCGACATCGGCGCAGACATCGACGCAGACATCGACATCGACGCAGACATCGACATTGACATCGACATCGGCGCAGACATCGACATCGACATCGGCGCAGACATCGACGCAGACATCGGCGCAGACATCGACGCAGACATCGACATCGAAATCGACGCAGACATCGGCGCAGACATCGACATCGGCGCAGACATAGACATCGACGCAGACATTGACATCGAAGCAGACATCGACATCGACGCAGACATGGACATCGACGCAGACATGGACATCGACATCGACGCAGACATAGACATCGACATCGGCGCAGACATCGACGCAGACATCGACATCGACATCGACATCAACATCGACGCAGATAAAGTCTAGTGTCATTTCTGAGATGTTGCTTGCCCTACTTTATAAAAGGGCTTCCCTCCTTCCTTTGGGGCGCACTTTCTCGAGAACTCTGCTCTGTGTGGAGTTGCCTTTGAAACTGTGTCTTTTATGTGCTGTAGCATATGAAATAAATCAACTACGGATATCCATTTGTCTTAAGCCTTTAATCGAACCAGCCACCAGTCATCTAATTTGCTACAACACGACGCAGACATCGACATCGACGCCGACATCGACATCGACGCAGACTTCGGCGCAGACATCGACATCGACGCAGACATCGACATCGACATCGGCGCAGACATCGGCGCAGACATCGACATCGACGCAGACATCGATGCAGACATCGACGCAGACATCGACGCAGACATCGACATCGACGCAGACATCGACGCAAACAACGACATCGACATCGACGCAGACATTGACATCGACATCGATGCAGACATCAACGCAGACATCGGCACAGACATCTACATCGACGCAGACATCGACATCGGCGCAGACATCAACATCGACGCAGAGATCGACATCGACGCAGACATCGACGCAGACATCGACGCAGACATCGACGCAGACATCGACATCGACGCAGAGATCGACATCGACGCAGACATCGACGCTGACATCGACGCAGACATCGACATCGACGCAGAGATCGACATCGACGCAGACATCGACGCTGACATCGACGAAGACATTCACATCGACATCGACGCAGACATGGTAATCGACGCAGACGTCGACATTGGCGCAGACATCGACATCGACGCAGACATCGACATCGACATCGACATCGACGCAGACATCGACGCTGCCATCGACGCAGACATCGACATCGACGCAGAGATCGACATCGACGCAGACATCGACATCGACGCAGAGATCGACATCGACGCAGACATCGACGCTGACATCGACGAAGACATTCACATCGACATCGACGCAGACATGGTAATCGACGCAGACGTCGACATTGGCGCAGACATCGACATCGACGCAGACATCGACATCGACATCGACATCGACGCAGACATCGACAATGACATCGACGCAGACATCGACATCGACGCAGACATTGACGCAGACATCGACATCGACGCAGACATCGACATCGGCGCAGACATCGGCATCGACGCAGACATCGACATCGACTCGACGCAGAGATCGACATCGACGCAGACATCGACATCGACATTGACATCGACATCGACGCAGAGATCGACATCGACGCAGACATCGACATCGACGCAGACATTGACATCGACATCGGCGCAGACATCGACGCAGACATCGACATCGACGCAGACATCGACATCGACATCGACATCGACGCAGACATTGACATCGACATCGGCGCAGACATCGACATCGACGCAGACATCGACATCGACGCAGACATTGACGCATACATCGACATCGACGCAGACATTGACATCGACATCGGCGCAGACATCGGCATCGACGCAGACATCGACATCGACATCGACGCAGACATTGACATCGACATCGGCGCAGACATCGGCATCGACGCAGACATCGACATCGACATCGACGCAGAGATCGACATCGACGCAGACATCGACATCGACATTGACATCGACATCGACGCAGAGATCGACATCGACGCAGACATCGACATCGACGCAGACATTGACATCGACATCGGCGCAGACATCGACGCAGACATCGACATCGACGCAGACATCGACATCGACATCGACGCAGACATTGACATCGACATCGGCGCAGACATCGACATCGACGCAGACATCGACATCGACGCAGACATCGACATCGACATCGGCGCAGACATCGACGCAGACATCGGCGCAGACATCGACGCAGACATCGACATCGAAATCGACGCAGACATCGGCGCAGACATCGACATCGGCGCAGACATAGACATCGACGCAGACATTGACATCGAAGCAGACATCGACATCGACGCAGACATGGACATCGACGCAGACATGGAAATCGACATCGACGCAGACATAGACATCGACATCGGCGCAGACATCGACGCAGACATCGACATCGACATCGACATCAACATCGACGCAGATAAAGTCTAGTGTCATTTCTGAGATGTTGCTTGCCCTACTTTATAAAAGGGCTTCCCTCCTTCCTTTGGGGCGCACTTTCTCGAGAACTCTGCTCTGTGTGGAGTTGCCTTTGAAACTGTGTCTTTTATGTGCTGTAGCATATGAAATAAATCAACTACGGATATCCATTTGTCTTAAGCCTTTAATCGAACCAGCCACCAGTCATCTAATTTGCTACAACACGACGCAGACATCGACATCGACGCCGACATCGACATCGACGCAGACTTCGGCGCAGACATCGACATCGACGCAGACATCGACATCGACATCGGCGCAGACATCGGCGCAGACATCGACATCGACGTAGACATCGACGCAGACATCGGCGCAGACATCGACGCAGACATCGACATCGACATCGACGCAGACATCGGCGCAGACATCGACATCGGCGCAGACATAGACATCGACGCAGACATTGACATCGAAGCAGACATCGACATCGACGCAGACATGGACATCGACGCAGACATGGACATCGACATCGACGCAGACATAGACATCGACATCGGCGCAGACATCGACGCAGACATCGACATCGACATCGACATCAACATCGACGCAGATATAGTCTAGTGTCATTTCTGAGATGTTGCTTGCCCTACTTTATAAAAGGGCTTCCCTCCTTCCTTTGGGGCGCACTTTCTCGAGAACTCTGCTCTGTGTGGAGTTGCCTTTGAAACTGTGTCTTTTATGTGCTGTAGCATATGAAATAAATCAACTACGGATATCCATTTGTCTTAAGCCTTTAATCGAACCAGCCACCAGTCATCTAATTTGCTACAACACGACGCCGACATCGACATCGACGCCGACATCGACATCGACGCAGACTTCGGCGCAGACATCGACATCGACGCAGACATCGACATCGACATCGGCGCAGACATCGGCGCAGACATCGACATCGACGCAGACATCGATGCAGACATCGACGCAGACATCGACGCAGACATCGACATCGACGCAGACATCGACGCAAACAACGACATCGACATCGACGCAGACATTGACATCGACATCGATGCAGACATCAACGCAGACATCGGCACAGACATCTACATCGACGCAGACATCGACATCGGCGCAGACATCAACATCGACGCAGAGATCGACATCGACGCAGACATCGACGCAGACATCGACGCAGACATCGACGCAGACATCGACATCGACGCAGAGATCGACATCGACGCAGACATCGACGCTGACATCGACGCAGACATCGACATCGACGCAGAGATCGACATCGACGCAGACATCGACGCTGACATCGACGAAGACATTCACATCGACATCGACGCAGACATGGTAATCGACGCAGACGTCGACATTGGCGCAGACATCGACATCGACGCAGACATCGACATCGACATCGACGCAGACATCGACGCTGCCATCGACGCAGACATCGACATCGACGCAGAGATCGACATCGACGCAGACATCGACATCGACGCAGAGATCGACATCGACGCAGACATCGACGCTGACATCGACGAAGACATTCACATCGACATCGACGCAGACATGGTAATCGACGCAGACGTCGACATTGGCGCAGACATCGACATCGACGCAGACATCGACATCGACATCGACATCGACGCAGACATCGACGCTGACATCGACGCAGACATCGACATCGACGCAGACATCGACATCGACGCAGACATTGACGCAGACATCGACATCGACGCAGACATCGACATCGGCGCAGACATCGGCATCGACGCAGACATCGACATCGACATCGACGCAGAGATCGACATCGACGCAGACATCGACATCGACATTGACATCGACGCAGAGATCGACATCGACGCAGACATCGACATCGACGCAGACATTGACATCGACATCGGCGCAGACATCGACGCAGACATCGACATCGACGCAGACATCGACATCGACATCGACATCGACGCAGACATTGACATCGACATCGGCGCAGACATCGACATCGACGTAGACATCGACATCGACATCGGCGCAGACATCGACGCAGACATCGGCGCAGACATCGACGCAGACATCGACATCGACATCGACGCAGACATCGGCGCAGACATCGACATCGGCGCAGACATAGACATCGACGCAGACATTGACATCGAAGCAGACATCGACATCGACGCAGACATGGACATCGACGCAGACATGGACATCGACGCAGACATGGACATCGACATCGACGCAGACATAGACATCGACATCGGCGCAGACATCGACGCAGACATCGACATCGACATCGACATCAACATCGACGCAGATATAGTCTAGTGTCATTTCTGAGATGTTGCTTGCCCTACTTTATAAAAGGGCTTCCCTCCTTCCTTTGGGGCGCACTTTCTCGAGAACTCTGCTCTGTGTGGAGTTGCCTTTGAAACTGTGTCTTTTATGTGCTGTAGCATATGAAATAAATCAACTACGGATATCCATTTGTCTTAAGCCTTTAATCGAACCAGCCACCAGTCATCTAATTTGCTACAACACGACGCAGACATCGACATCGACGCCGACATCGACATCGACGCAGACTTCGGCGCAGACATCGACATCGACGCAGACATCGACATCGACATCGGCGCAGACATCGGCGCAGACATCGACATCGACGCAGACATCGATGCAGACATCGACATAGACATCGACGCAGATATAGTCTAGTGTCATTTCTGAGATGTTGCTCGCCCTACTTTATAAAAGGGCTTCCCTCCTTCCTTTGGGGCGCACTTTCTCGAGAACTCTGCTCTGTGTGGAGTTGCCTTTGAAACTGTGTCTTTTATGTGCTGTAGCATATTAAATAAATCAACTACGGATATCCATTTGTCTTAGCCTTTAATCGAACCAGCCACCAGTCATCTAATTTGCTACAACACGGCGCAGACATCGACATAGACATCAACATCGACTTCGACGCAGACTTCGGCGAATACATCAACATCGACGCAGACATCGACGCAGACATCGACATAGACGCAGACATCGACATCGACATCGGCGCAGACATCGGCGCAGACATCGACATCAACGCAGACATCGACATCGACGCAGACATCGACGCAGACGTTGACATTGGCGCAGACATCGACATCGACATCGACGCAGACATCGACGCTGACATCGACGCAGACATTGACATCGACTTCGGCACAGACATCGACATCGACGCAGACATCGACATCGACGCAGACATCGACATCGGCGCAGACATCAACATCGACATCGACATCGACGCAGACATCGACATCGACGCAGACATCGACATCGACGCAGACATTGACATCGACATCGGCGCAGACATCAGCGCAGACATCGACATCGGCGCAGACATCGACGCAGACATCGACACTGACATCGACATCGACATCGACGCAGACATCGACGCATACATCGACATCGACGCAGACATCGACATAGACATTGACATCAACGCAGACATCGACGCAGACATGGACATCGGCGCAGACATGGACATCGACGCAGACATCCACGCAGACATCGACTGTGGTGGAAAAATGACTGAGGTCAGCTTGCTAAAACTAATTAGTTTTGATGTGCACAGTGGCCTATCTGTCTTTTCAACTATATACCTCCCCACAGCTCTCTGTTTCTCCTGTATTCCTGCATGGTGCTCTGTTCAAATATGAGAAACTCCTGAGCAAGCTACTTTTTCCATAACAATGTATCTGTGCCTGGCCTTGACTGTATGCTCTCTCCCCAAACCAGGTGTCCGGCTTTAATTGGGCATCGAATCAGTTATAGACAGTCAAATGGCGCCATCTAGTGTCATTTCTGAGATGTTGCTTGCCCTACTTTATAAAAGGGCTTCCCTCCTTCCTTTGGGGCGCACTTTCTCGAGAACTCTGCTCTGTGTGGAGTTGCCTTTGAAACTGTGTCTTTTATGTGCTGCAGCATATGAACTAAATCAACTAAGGATATCCATTTGTCTTAGCCTTTAATCGAACCAGCCACCAGTCATATAATTTGCTACAACACGACGCAGACATCGACATCGACGCAGACATCGACATCGATATCGACATCGACGCAGACATCGACGAAGACATTCACATGGACATCTACGCAGACATGGACATCGACGCAGACATGGACATCGACGCAGACATGGACATCGACGCAGACATGGACATCGACACAGACAGTCTAGTGTCATTTCTGAGATGTTGCTTGCCCTACTTTATAAAAGGGCTTCCCTCCTTCCTTTGGGGCGCACTTTCTCGAGAACTCTGCTCTGTGTGGAGTTGCTCTGTGTGGAGTTGCCTTTGAAACTGTCTTTTATGTGCTGCAGCATATGAAATAAATCAACGACGGATATCCATTTGTCTTAGCCTTTAATCGAACCAGCCACCAGTCATCTAATTTGCTACAACACGACGCAGGCATCGACATCGACGCAGACATTGACATCGACGCAGACAGCGGCGCATACATCGACGTTGACGCAGACATCGACGCAGACATCGACATCGACATCGGCGCATATATAGACATCGACATCAACGCAGACATCGACATCGGCGCATACATAGACATCGACATCAACGCAGACATCGACATCGATGCAGACATCAGCGTAGACATAGACATCGACGCAGACATGGACATCGGCGCAGACATGGACATCGACATCGGCGTAGACATAGACATCGACTGTGGTGGAAAAATGACTCAAGGCCCATTCTGAGGTCAGCTGGCTAAAACTAATTAATTTTGATGTGCACAGTGGCCTATCTGTCTTTTCAACTATCTACCTCCACCTCAGACATCGTCGTCGACGCAGACATCGACATCGACGCAGACATCAACGGAGACATCGACGTCGACGCAGATATCGACGAAGATATCCACATCGACATCGACATCGACATCGACGCAAACATCGACATCGACGCAGACATCGACATCGGCGCAGACAACACTCATTGAAATAGTTGTAATGCACACTACAGCGTTCTCACGCTATAGTGATGGCGGGCATGTAGGGACGGGTTTGGGAGGGAAGAGGGAGTTACTTACGACAAACCTTTAATTAATAGATTATCGTCAACCTGCATTTATTGCGGCAGGTATATTTTCAAGACAGGTTATAAAATGGAAAACGAAAATATGACTTCCGAAAACGCAGACATCAACGCAGACATCAACATCGACATTGACGCAGACATCGACGCTGACATCGACGCAGACATTCGACATCGACATCGACACAGACATCGGCGCAGACATCTACGCTGACATCGACGCAGACATTCGACATCGACATCGGCGCAGATATCGGTGCAGACATCGACATCAACGCAGACATCGACATAGACGCAGACATAGACATCGACGCAGACATCGGCGCAGACATCGACGCAGACATCGACATCGACGCAGACTTCGAAATCGACGCAGACATCGACATCGACGCAGACTTCGAAATCGACGCAGACATCGACATCGACGCAGACATCGGCATCGACATCGGCGCAGACAACACTCACTGAAATAGTTGTAATGCACGCTACAGCGTTCTCACGCTATAGTGATGGCGGGCGTGTAGGGACGGGTTTGGGAGGAAAGAGGGAGTTACTTACGACAAACCATTAATTAATAGATTATCGTCAACCTTTATTTATTGCGGCAGGTATATTTTCAAGACAGGTTATAAAATGGAAAACGAAAATATGACTTCTGAAAATGCAGACATCGGCGCAGACATCGACGCAGACATCGACATCGACGCAGACTTCGAAATCGACGCAGACATCGACATCGACGCAGACATCGGCATCGACATCTGCGCAGACAACACTCACTGAAATAGTTGTAATGCACGCTACAGCGTTCTCACGCTATAGTGATGGCGGGCGTGTAGGGACGGGTTTGGGAGGAAAGAGGGAGTTACTTACGACAAACCATTAATTAATAGATTATCGTCAACCTGCATTTATTGCGGCAGGTATATTTTCAAGACAGGTTACAAAATGGAAAACGAAAATATGACTTCTGAAAATGCAGACATCGGCGCAGACATCGACATCGACGCAGATATTGACATTGATGCAGACATCGACATCGGCGCAGACATCGACATCGACGTAGACATCGATGGAGACATCGATGGAGACATCGACGCAGACATCGACATCGACGCAGACATCGACATCGACGCAGACATCGACATCGACACAGACATCGACGCAGACATCGACGCAGACATCGACGCAGACATCGACGCAGATATAGTCTAGTGTCATTTCCGAGATGTTGCTTGCCCTACTTTATAAAAGGGCTTCCCTCCTTCCTTTGGGGCGCACTTTCTCGAGAACTCTGCTCTGTGTGGAGTTGCCTTTGAAACTGTGTATTTTATGTGCTGCAGCATATGAAATAAATAAACTACGGATATCCATTTGTCTTAGCCTTTAAATCGAACCAGCCACCAGTCATCTAATTTGCTACAACACGACGCAGACATCGACGCAGACTTCGGCGCAGACATCGACATCGACGCAGACATCGACATCGACATCGGCGCAGACATCGACATCGGCGCAGACATCGACATCGACGCAGACATCGACGCAGACATCGACGCAGACATCGGCGTAGACATCAACGCGAACATGGACATCAGCGCAGACATGGACATCGACGTAGATATCGACATCGACGCAGACATCGACACAGACATCGACGCAGATATAGTCTAGTGTCATTTGCCCTACTTTTTAAAAGGGCTTCCCTCTTCCTTTGGGGCGCACTTTCTCGAGAACTCTGCTCTGTGTGGAGTTGCCTTTGAAACTGTCTTTTATGTGCTGCAGCATATGAAATAAATCAACTACGGATATCCATTTGTCTTAGCCTTTAATCGAACCAGCCACCAGTCATCTAATTTGCTACAACACGACGCAGACATCGACATCGACGCAGACATTGACATCGACATCGACGCAGACATCGGCGCATACATCGACATTGACGCAGACATCGACATCGACGCAGACATCGGCGCAGACATCGACATCGATGCAGACATCGACGCAGACATCGACGCAGACATCGGCGTAGACATCAACGCAAACATGGACATCAGCGCAGACATGGACATCAACGTAGATATCGACATCGACGCAGACATCGACGCAGATATAGTCTAGTGTCATTTCTGAGATGTTGCTTGCCCTACTTTTTAAAAGGGCTTCCCTCTTCCTTTGGGGCGCACTTTCTCGAGAACTCTGCTCTGTGTAGAGTTGCCTTTGAAACTGTCTTTTATGTGCTGCAGCATATGAAATAAATCAACTACGGATATCCATTTGTCTTAGCCTTTAATCGAACCAGCCACCAGTCATCTAATTTGCTAAAACACGACGCAGACATCGACGCAGACATTGACATCGACATCGACGCAGACATCGGCGCATACATCGACATCGACGCATACATAGACATCGACATCAACTCAGACATCGACATCGACGCAGACATGGACATCGGCGCAGACATGGACATGGACATCCACGCAGACATCGACTGTGGTGGAAAAATGACTCAAGGCCCATTCTGAGGTCAGCTTGCTAAAACTAATAATTTTGATGTGCACAGTGGCCTATCTGTCTTTTCAACTATCTACCTCCACCTCAGACATCGACGTCGACGCAGACATCGACATCGACGCAGACATCGACATCAACGCAGATATCGACATCGACGCAGACATCGACGCAGACATCGACATCGACGCAGACATCGACATCGACGCAGACATCGACGCATACATCGACATCGACGCAGACATCGACACAGACATCGACATCGACGCAGACATCGACGAAGACATCCACGCAAACATTGACATCGGCGCAGACAACACTCACTGAAATAGTTGTCATGCACACTACAGCGTTCTCACGCTATAGTGATGGTGGGCATGTAGGGACGGGTTTGGGAGGGAAGAGGGAGTTAATTACGACAAACCTTTAATTAATAGATTATCTTCAACCTGCATTTATTGCGGCAGGTATATTTTCAAGACAGGTTATAAAATGGAAAACGAAAATATGACTTCCGAAAACGCAGACATCGATGCAGACATCAACATCGACATCGACGCAGAGATCGACGCTGCCATTCGACATCGACGCAGACATCGGTGCAGACATCTACTCTGACATCGATATCGGCGCAGACATCGACGCAGACATCGACATCGACATCAACGCAGACGTCGACGCTGACATCGACATCGACGCAGACATTCGACATCGACATCGATATCGGCGCAGACATCAACGCAGACATCGACATCGACGCAGACATCGGCGCAGACATCGACGCAGACATCGACATGAACATCGACATCGACATTTACGCAGACATCGACGAAGATATCCACATCGACATCGGCGCAGACAACACTCACTGAAATAGTTGTAATGCACGCTACAGCGTTCTCACGCTATAGTGATGGCGGGCGTGTAGGGACGGGTTTGGTAGGAAAGAGGAGTTACTTACGACAAACCTTTAATTAATAGATTATCGTCAACCTGCATTTATTGCGGCAGGTATATTTTCAAGACAGGTTATAAAATGGAAAACGAAAATATGACTTCCGAAAACGCAGACATCGGCGCAGACATCGACATCGACGCAGATATTGACATCGACGCAGACATCGGCGCAGACATCGACGTAGACATCGATGCAGACATCGATGCAGACATCGACGCTGACATCAACGCAGACATCGACATCGACGCAGACATCGGCGCAGACATCGACATCGACGCAGACATCGACATCGACGCAGACATTGACATCGACGCAGACATCGACGCTGACATCAACATCGATATCGACATCGACGCAGACATCGACGCAAGTAGTATATAAGCAACCCCCTTTAGAGCAAAAGCCACACCCAGGTCATAGGTCAGATCAAAGCGGAAACCACACATACAACATCCGGTCTGTCCCAGTGTTGACCGGTGTTGACCGCTGCTGCCCAATGTTAACCATGTTGAGCAAACGGAAGTTGTATTCCTGCTAAACATCCGTTTTGTTAAACATCCGTTTAGTTAGAATAGGCAGAATGCTCCGGAAGTGGATGTGATGCCTGTGATGCCTGTGATGCCTGCGATGCCTGCGTTGCCTGAGGATCCGGTGTGTCTGAGGCGCCGGAAGTGAGTGTGTGGCTCCGGTGTGTCTGAGGGGAAAGGATTAAACAGGGGCTATCTTAAAAAGGGGGCATGGGGAAAGGGTGGGGGTCAAGCGTGGAGAGGTGTTTATGGGATGGTGTGTGTGTGTGTGTGTATGTGTGTGTGTGAAGCGGGGTTTTCAAAACATATAGTCTTGGTTGTCGACATACATTGAAATCAAACAAAAGGATTAAACAGGGGCTATCTTCAATGGGGCAGGGGGAAAGGGTGGGGGTCAAGCGTGGAGAGGTGTTTATGGGATGGTGGGGGCATGTGTGTGTGTGTGTGTGTGTGTGTGTGTGTGTGTGTGTGTGTGTGTGTGTGTGTGTGACATCCGGGGTGGGGGCATTTTTAAAAGTGGGTGTGTGTCTGTTAGGTTAGTATTGCCTTTAAAAACAGTCATCCTCTGTGGTTATACACATCTTTCTCATCATGGACACTGCAACAGCAGAGCACCAGGACAGCGTGAAGCGGCCTTCTCTAGGTATGTGGACGGGTCATACACCACAATATAACCAAGGGGCTATGGAGGATGATATGCCAGTGCCTAAAGCTCCACTCAAGAGAATGAAGAATTCTAAAATCGGGGGAGATCGACGCACAGAAGCATCAACTGTGTATTATGGCGATGAAGGCTTTGCGTACGTAATTTCATTCAAGGATGGATATGTTGTGTTAAAAGCAAAAGACTGTGATGATGATCTACGCATGTCTACCCATGATTGGCTACATTTCCGTGAGAATGTATGTCCTGAGCTGGATATTGAAGGATGGAGTCAAGGCCCCTATGTCTCCCAGTGGCATGGGGATTTGGGATCCAAGATATACCGCATGGAGACAAATCTTTTTATGAAGAAGAAGAGTGATTTTATATTTTTCCGTCGTTGCTCTAATCCTATCCTGTTTCTGAACAATCGTGATCCATTTTGCATAGACAGACACCCGACCCATAACAGTGCTATAGCATCTGATTGTTGGTTTGACACTGTCTTTTTCATTCAGTGGGGTGACTGGCCCGAGATACAAGCGCTTTTTCAGGATATTGACAGAGTTGTCAAACAGTACCTGCGCGAATGCTCTTACGGAGAAATTAAAAAAGAGCTATTTGGGTCTGATGAAGACAATGCAGAGGATCTCATTAATGATCTATCGTGTAGTGATGCTACATTGTTCAAGCAGCTGTAGAACATGGTGAATATATAGAAAAAGCCCAAATGTATTCTATTTTTTTCTTTTCTTTTTTTTGTTGGTGTCTAAATGTAAAATGTGTTATGTTATACAGATCAGGACAATGATGATCCCCAGTATGGAGACGAGAACATGCAAGATGATGATGATTTAGACGGGGGTACAACTAGCAAATGGTTACAAGACTTAGCCGACCAGCTGGATCGAATGTATCTAACATATACACAGGGCAGCAAGATGGAGGCGGATACGGCGACGCAGAATGAGGATTGGCAACTGATGACCCCTCGTCTAAACCCTGAATCCCTGGGCGTTTTGAGAGCTACGACGTGTATATGTGTGGAAGCCATCATCAACATGAAGGTCCATGCCGACTGTTGGGGATGTGCGTACAACAACCCGAGTCAACGACGCCATAGCTGTCTACAAGGACCATCATGGTATCATTACGAAGACCATTATGATGATATATGTGATGCGTTGTATAGAAAACCATTCCAGCTACTTTTAGTAACTGTTTTAAAAAATACAACCGGTCTATCAGTTCCCTCTGACAAAATGATTGGTGTATCGGAGTCTGTTCTATGCGATTTACTATCTGAAACATATGTTATGGATAAAATACATGAAATAAGAGAAAAGAATATCACCCCGGAGCATAAGAGTAAAATACATGCTGCAACCCTTGCATGGTGTACATTGTCAGGGTGTTGCATGTGATTTAAAAAGAAATGGGTAATTTAATTTCTAGTGGATATGACCTGTTGTTTCATTCTGTAGCCGATAGGCTTGCTGTTCTGATGTGTAGTATGGCTGTCAATAGTGATGCTGTTAAGCCTAGGGGCTATGATACTTTTATCAATCATAATATGTATATCAAACATTTGTATAAGGATTGGCCTGATATGGTCAAAACATGCTCTCATGACATGATGCCTATGAATTTAAATCTGTCTGTATTACTAAACTATTTCTCCAAAAATATGTGTTTTAGTGTCGGCCATGTTATGTGTGTGAGTGCATTTGTATCTGATGTCTTCAAGTTGAACACGGATACACATATGAATTGTCTTACTGAGGCTCGATTGATAGCTTGTAAAATGGTGCACAAAAACAAAACAGCATGTAAACAGTATCTCGACATGGTGGAGAGTGGGAGTTTGTTTTTTAAATAAAAAGATGTAAACGATGGTTGTTGTTCAGTCTGTCAATCTTACCCGATATGGATAGACTGTTGTCTAAAGCTTATTACGACCCCGCAGGGGCTGGTGCTTATGGGGGTGTTAATAAACTACGAGCGGCCCTTAAAAATAGCAAGGGTCAGATACCTCCTCTAGACTATATCAAGAAATGGTTATTGAAACAAGACGCCTATACTCTGCATACTCCGTCTGCGATACATTTCCGTAGAAACAGTGTATTGGTTAGCGGTATAGATAAACAGTTCCAGGCTGATCTAGTGGATATGACGGAGTATTCAGCCGAAAACGACGGCGTGCATTTTCTGCTGACATGTATCGACGTGTTTTCAAAATATGCGTGGGTGCGTTGTTTACCATCCAAGAGTGCTAATGACGTCAGCAAAGCTTTTGGAGATATTCTCAAAGAAGGCCGTGTCCCCGAGAAACTGCAGACCGACGCTGGAAAAGAATTTTACAACAAAATGTTTCAGCGGTTGCTAGAGAGGCATAACATTAAACATTTCTCTACATATAACGAGACTAAGGCCTGTATAGTCGAGCGTTTCAATAGGACTCTAAAAACAAACATGTGGAGATATTTAACGGCCGCTAACTCCAAACAGTATGTGGATAAACTACAGGACATGGTTCATGCTTATAACCACTCATACCATAGATCGATCAAAATGACACCTGTCAGTGTCGTTAAAGATAATGAGACACGTGTATTTAACAATCTCTACAAAACAAATCCGGAAACTAAGATAGTGTTCAGGTATGATGTTAGTGATACGGTTCGAATTTCAAAAGTCAAAGCGACATTTGGAAAGGGCTACAAACAGACATATACAGATGAATATTTTACAATATCAGAGAGACTTTCAAGACATCCACCGGTTTATAAGTTAAAAGACTATGGCGGTGATACTGTGCAAGGCACTTTTTATGAAAAGGAGATGCAAAAAGTGATTCTGACAAAAACTAAAGAATTTAAAATAGAAAAGATTATCGATAGAAAAAAGGTGGGGCGAAAGAACATGGTATTAGTCAAATGGTTGGGGTGGCCGGAGGTTTTCAATTCATGGATATCTGAGAAGGTTATAGTCCCCACGTGAAGAGAAACAGGTGTCAGTATAGCCTGTGACACAGCTGCGACACTGCTGTGACGGGATAATGCACTCTCTGAAGGAGGCTGATGGGGGTTTTTATGTGACCCTAGCAAGTAATGTCTCTGCATCGATCTATCCTCAAAATAGAATATGGAATTTTAAAACTAAACTAGCAAAAGCTATACAGACCAAACAACCCTACGAGGTAGGGCTGATTGAAGTTCAGTACCCCACCAGATGGAAAAGCTTCCCTGCTTCAGACGCCATAGCAACAGTTGTGAACGACAAATTAAGAGGGAGGATGGACGTGTCACTAACTGTTGGCTTCTACAACACCATTGCAGCGCTTTTAAAGGAAATCAACACATCTGTTGCAGAACAGGTTTCTTTTGGTACCCTGATACTCCAACATAATGGTATTAGAAACCATGTATACATCGAAGGCGATGGGTTCATGGGTATTGCCTTTAAAGGAAAACTGGCCACTATCCTGGGTTTCAAAGAAGGTGTGGTTATGTACCCTGTTGATAAGCCACGCATGACCTACACACCCTATCCTGCCGACATCCATGGAGGCAGCTATAATATGTTTATCTATAGCGACATTGTGGATCATCAACTTGTAGGAGACTATTACGTACCGCTGCTAAGGTGTATTAATACCACCGACACAAGCAAGAAATACAGCATTCGGATATACGATCGGCCGCATTACGTTCATATGTCCCGAGATACTATTGGAGACATTGAAATTGATCTAAAGTGTGACCAGAACTTGAATATTCCATTCATTTACGGTAAAGCGATCATCAAACTGCATTTTAGACCCATAAAACAACAGCGATACTAGCACACTTTTGGAAGATGGCCTATAGACCGCCTTACGATGAGGGAAAATACGTCCAATATTACGTAAACCAGGCAGGGAGCGGTTTGCCTGGCTACATTGGCAGCAGCACACAGTATGGAGCCGGAATCGGGGGAATGTTCCGCAGCCTCTTCAGAATGGCTATGCCTTTGTTCAGAAGGGGTGTGAGCATAGCCAAACCACATTTGAAAGTGGCTGCCAGAAACATTATAGGAGACGTGATGTCAAATATAGCCCATGCATCAACTGCGCAGCAACAGCAGGGGTCAGGCATGGTTGCTTCATTCGATAGGCCTACTATATACCCACCTACGAACGGGGGGCGGGGCCGTGCACCCAAAAGACGCCGAAAACAGAATAAAACAGGGGTCGTTGGTAGAAAAGGGGCAAAACCCAAGAAAAGCAAGAAGGCATCAAATCGTCACTTCAGAGGAGGTGCTAACGATATATTTCTTTAGACCGAATAATCCGTACTGAATACCAATGGCTCTACTCCATCGAATGTCAGAAGAATGCGTCAAGAGTGAACTGGATCTTTTCACTCTACCGTTAACACAGACGTCGATAGATAAATGTACCTATGTTGAAATACCACCGCTATCAGCGATAACAGATAGCGGGCCCATAGAGTTCTTTGTATCAGCCAGCAGCGAAGACTATATGGATCTAAACAACACATATCTGCATCTCCGGGTCAAGATTACTAATCCTGATGGAACAGACTTGGCCCTGCCGGCCGAGGTGGGCCTGATCAACAACCCTGGATGCACACTATTCTCACAAGTGGATAGTACGCTGGGTGATAGGCTTATTACCCAGTCGTCAAATACCTATCCTTATCGGGGTATTATAGAATGCTTGCTAAACTATGGCAACGGTACACTGGAGACCCAATTTGGATGTGGACTATTCAGCAAAGACACAAGCGGTCACATGGATGACCGTTCCCCCACAGGAGATAATGCTGGATTAACAAATAGGGCTGCCTATACGACAGCTAGCCGTATAGTTGACCTGATAGCTCCTATACACGCAGATATGTTTTTCCAGGAGAAACTATTGATTAACGGCGTTGATCTACGCATGAAATTCATTAGAGCAAAAAACTATTTCTGTCTTATGGCCGCTGGTAATCTGGAATACAGAGTCTCTATAGTGAATGCCAGTGTCTTTATTAAAAAGGTTTCTATAGCTCCAGGCGTGAAGTTGGCTCATGCCAAAGCATTGACACAAGCTAACGGGAAGTACCCCGTTGATAGGGTATGTCTTAAGAATGTATCAATCCCTGCAGGCACTAGAATATGCAATCAGGACAATCTGTTTCTAGGGCAGATTCCGAAGATGATTATTATAGGCTTTGTAGAAAACGAATCATTCACAGGCAGTTATGCTAGGAATCCCTTCAGATTTCAGCATTTCGATACAGATTTCTTAGCTCTTTACTGTGATGGACAATCATTTCCAGCTAAACCTTTTCAACCTGACTTTAGAAACGAACTGTATACCAGAGAATATTTCCAGCTTATTCAGGCCACAGGCCGTCAGCTGAAGGATAGGGACATGGCCATTAATCGCAAAGAATTTGGGAATGGTTATACGTTGTTTTGTTTCAACCTTGAAGCAGATGAAGGATGGGGACAACACGTGTCGCTTGTCAGAACAGGCAACGTAAGGCTTGAAGTACGATTCAGCAGAGCTCTGCCTATAACCGTCAATTTAATTTGTTACGCAGTCTATGACTCTATTATAGAAATATCGAACAGATGGCAGGTGTTACTGGACTATTACTAAAAACGGTTGTAATGAATACTATTGAGCTAACAGCTGTTGGTCTGAAGATTGCCCGCAAGGCTTCTTTTCTGGGTGTCGTGGCGAGCAACCACCTGCCTAGAGCCGTTCATCAGTTACCTGCTATGGTGGTGGTTAATACCGAACCGTCAAATTTAGATGGTGCACATTGGCTGGCTATATACATTACAGCCCAAAGACATGGATAATTTTTTGACACTTATGGCAACCCACCTACATACTCGGAGTTTCCTGTAGCCATACACCTGTTTCTTAAACATAACTGTCGCGATGTAATTTATTCTACACAACAGGTTCAGGATCATCTAAGTACAGCATGTGGACAACATTGTGTATTTTTCTTGTTTAATATGCAAAGAGATGTATCCTACCAGACGTATTTGAGACTGTATGACGATAATTTACCCCATAATGATAAAATGGTATGTGACTTTGTTAATCGGATACAATCTAATGTTTGTAATGAACATCATTTTACGTGTGTCCAGTCGTGTCGCAGCGTGTAATATGTAGCATGTATTTTGAAAATAAAAAGACCAGGTAGACAGGCAAATATTGTGGTTATTTGATTTTATTCAAGCATGAAACACATTATATCCAATGACATAATAATAGTAATAAAAAAACACCTTAATATACAGCCAATGACATAATAATAATAAATAATAATAAAAAACACATAACAATATAAAAAAAACCAAAAATAAAAACTTTTTAAATCACAAATTCAGCCATTCACGCATTTGCTGATTAGGGGAGCTAAAAGGGGGCCCCGTTTCCTTAAGTATACTCCTCTTTCTTCTTTTTCTTGATACAGACTTTGATTGTTCAACACTCCTTATCTCAGGTGTAGCGCCATACCTGCTGCCTAGGATAGACACCCCTGATTCTGATGCATCAACACTATCCAATGCAGGGTTGTTCTTATACAGGCTAATAATCTGTCTTAGTCGTTTACTAGGTATAGAGGTTGTTGGTACATTTATAGAGGCTAAAGATTTAAAAAAAGCATTCCATCCATGGGGTCTGGCAGAGTCTAAAATAGTGTAGGGGGCTGTAACATTCTTTAACAAATCATACATGTGAGACCCCTTTATAGTCTCTCCTTTTATTACAATTTCACCCCTGTTGGTCCACGATACATCTTTAGACTTCTTCAAGGATTCCAATATATACACAGCGTTTCTCTTGCTTTTTGGAGGAATATGTTTCAACACGTCATCAAAAATATGATCATCACCATCTCCGTCAACACGGTCCTCTGTATGGCTGGCATGACCCCCTCCCCCCTCATCAGACAGTGATAGAGTCAAACCCCCTTTCTCCTGTTCCCCTTGTTTTACCATTGCTAAATAACGTTGCAGAACAGCCCCATACTTTTTGGCTTTTTCATGCAGATCATCATCCGGTGTGTTCAACACCGTCTCCATAGCTTTATCCAATTCATTTTCAGCAGTCTGTCTAGCAGAAGCGCGCTGGCTGGTATGCTTTAAGGCATCTAGTTGATGCTGAGGAACTAGATACATCTTCTGAGCATGCTCCATAATCATAAGAGAGGTTAACCACCTCTTGAGAAAAGGCTGGTAATCAAGGGTATTGCAACACTCAACAATGGCAACAAAAAACCCCCGGTCTGATTAATAAGTCTTTTCTTTTTAGAGATCAACACCTTCTTACTAGCCAGCAGCCTGATGTCCTTTTTTTGTTTCTGCAGTCTTTTGTGCATACGGGGGGACAACGGTATCCGGCCTTGTAAAATGTTCAAAGCTATTTCACACAGAGCTTTGATAAAATCATCGTTGGCTGTACGTAGAATAACTTTCCGTAGAGCTGGCGGTGCTTTATATAACAGCTTCAGACGGTCACTGTTTCTGGTTATGCGTGACGACATTGTTTATAGCTAATCACTTTAACGGCTGGGTGTAGACAACTTGTCGGTCCGATAAAATAGCTGTTCTAAGCCTCATGTGGTCAGGTGTCTTGGCTTTAAAGTCAACTAACAAATAGCCATAAGGTAAACAAGTAGCATCGTTAAAGGACTCCACAAAATACTTTGTCTTACAAGGAAACATCTGCCTAGCTATTAACAAAAACTGATGTTTGTCACGGGGGTTTTTAAACAATACCATGTAATTCGTGTTTAAACTTATTGTTCTACTAGCTTTACCTTGCATGAATAAATTCTGTACCAGATACATACAGCTTAGGTTACGATGGTGTACATATTTGGTAAAAACATGTTGAACCTCTAAATTATTGCTTGCATCATTCATCAAGTCATCAATAATGAGAAGATTTCTCATATGAGGAGGCAAGAGTGTATCATCGCATAGAGATGCGGGGATCCCCTCCACAAATTGAATGGCCCTTATTTTTAACAATTCATCATACATAGGCTGCCAACATGAATAAATGTAGACTATACGGTCAATCTTTTCTGAAAATATCCGATCGGCGTTTTCGATCAGGGTTTTGACAAAGTAGGTCTTTCCACTGTTTGAGGGACCTGATACCACCATACTGAATGGATGCTGAAGCCGGGGGTCAAACATTTCACACTCTACCTTCTTCTGTCTAGTAGCCATAAGGAAGTGTGGTATAATCATCAAAGACCCTGCGCTTGTTGTAAACCACACGAAGGCGTTTCATCACTGTGGCGTTTTTAAGCTGGAGCCTCTTCTTATCCCTCTGTATGGTATCTACTTTGGTGATAAGCTCTCTGTCCATAGGCTGATGTGTCACAAAACCATGTACTAAACTCGTGAGTGTCTGTTGGGTGACAACTTCAGCATTTTTAGCATTTAAAGTAACACCCTTGCATTTGATGGATGTCTTGTTCTGATGTGTGTGGTAGGCATAGCATTTAGGACCTGTAGAAACATACTCTGTGATGTAATCTTCCTGCTCAGTGTCAAACACTTCCCCATCGTTTAGCTCATCAGTCAAGTCCCCCAGGTATGGGCCTGTAGGAGGCACCGCTTCACCCCTGCCAGAAACAAAAATGATACTGTCTGTGTCACAGTACAGGACACGCTCTTGCAGTTTTTCTAGAAGATCGTATAGCATAAGCCTAGCGTGGGCTGTAGTCACAGCCCCCACAACCACGTTAACATCTCGAGCCCTAGAGAGTCGTGCATCTTTGTGTTTCCACTGCACCATAGCGATGTCATCAGAGATGAAGCAAAAGTGACTGACATGGTAGCTGTCGCTGAACATTAGCTGGGTAAACCTTTCAGGCTCAGAAATTAACTCACATGTCGGCAGATCTGTGCGCAACGAAAAGCGACCCCACAAACTGTTCAGAATTAGCTTGTTACAACTACGCATGGCTTTGTTTACGATCATGTTGCCCGGATCTAACCGAATGCCTTCCTTGACATAGTAGTTTGTCACATACAACTGACGTTTCGCCTCAGTGTCCACTGTGTTGGGGTATCCTGAAGCCTCCTGCTTACACTTTAGAAACGTTTTGACATAGCCTTTAAACAAATCATCCGACTGTTTAGGGTAATGCCACACCTCGTGCATCTGTGTTATCAGATACCCCTTTTCAACAGCCTTCTGCAGCTCGAAAGACACCCATGTGCCAGTCAATGCCCTCTCATCACAGCTGTGATGGCATTCGCTAGTCTGGTTTAGATTGTCTGTACATGTGCGACAGAGGGGGAACATCAACTTCCCGTTGCATCTGTATGGTAAAACAGGGTGGTATAGACCTCTAGGGGGCAGCACAGTACATTTAACAATACCAAAATATTTGTCAATGGACTCAAAATCTCTGAAGATGATTTCAGGATGCCCTACAGGATAAGGACAGCGGGCCTGCACAGTAGGGTAGAGTGATGTGAAGTCATAGTAACGTATTTTCTCACCAGGTTCAATCTTGTGGTACAACTTGATGGCGTTTGTGCGCCCCCCATAGAGAGAATCACGAGGATCGATCCTGGTCTGGAGCTTCAGAGTCGACAAAAATGTCTGCAGCTCAGCATCATCTTTTTTCTGTCTACTCCACTCACATTCCCAGATGACCACAACACTTAAGTCATGATCTCTTTTGAGGGCAGAGACTTTAAACGTAAATTGCCTTCTCATCTCACCATAGGTGATCTTTGTGACAGGGTTAACATGAGCCGATTGTTAACATTGTTCACAGCCGTGATAGAAACATCCTGCAAACTCATAGGCAGTGTGTGTGCTCGGGGCATATCCATCTAGGAAGAAGGGGCCATATTGAACTTCACCCTGATTGAGAGCATGATGAATCTCCAGTTTATGGATATGGGACAGATGTTCTAGCCACTGTATGGATACATTAGAGTACGTCTTGTGCTGTTTCACATAGACGCCATCGTATGTCAATGCCAATGTGTTCTCTGGTAAAAACGATGTTTTGTATACGGCCATACACGCTGATGCCAGAGTGGTGTATGCAAAAGGATCAACTTCTGCACATGCCATGAAACTCTCTCGGTAGATTCCACATGCTTTGCGCAGAATCACCACGTCGTTGACCCCGTAACGACGCAACTCCTTCTGGAAGTTGAAGGTACGGTGACACACTGTTCTGTACCATGTGATGAATTTAACCTTATCATCAGAAGTCATTGAGTCAAAACCATAATACGAGGCATCAGGGTAAGAACCTATGTAGAACTCATGCTCCCTGGTGTTGAATTTATGTGGAAAATAGCCTTTTACCACGTCATCAAAACCAAGAGCAGACGGCGTTTTAGCCAGACTCATAGGGAGAAAGCTAAACGAGTCGATCCATCTCTGCTGGTATGACTTATCAATCATTAGGATAACTCTACTGCCTCGCATGGTCAGTAAGGGCGTAATACCCTGTTTGGTGAAATAATCCAACATGATGTAGCTGTCAAATCCAGATGCATTGTGTGCTATGAATGTATGATGTTTGTATCGTATTGCTCTATAGCGCTTGACAAACTTTGCAACACAATCTGCACCACTAGCATACCACTTCTGGCCCTCAAACGACATAGCAGACACAAAGTGTGCTTCGTGTCTATCCTCATGATAGCGTGTCTCAAAATCATAAAAAATGTAATTACTTTTTGGGGCTTCAGAAGTAAGAGGCTGAATGTAGCACTCATGATCTGTATCGCTGATTAGCTCTTCACCACAATGCTTGCACTTTTCTGTACAACACCGATGGGCAGGGCCATCATCAGTAGTCTTACTATGGGCTACAAGATACTGTCTACAACACTTGTCGCAATACTTGGCCTGGTTACAGGGTACTATGCCGTATGCTGCTGACTTTTGTTTGTGAGTGTCATAACAGTGCTTTGAACGACAAATACGACAACAGTCCTTACACTTTATCGTACTGCCTCCTCGCCCGTTACATACTGTCAAGCAGACATTGCAGTACAATGAACATCTGTGCATTTGAACTGACTGACATGTTTTGTAACAATATTCACACACATGTTGTGCACCGAAGAAAGCAGTCTTGTTTTCTATGAGATGGTAGTGGTGGTCATGTAGGTACAGCCAGATTGTTTTTGGGTGCTGTTCAGGATGGGTCTGAAACAAGTCTAGCTTCTTGAAAGTAGCATTGTGATGAAATACCAATATTTTTGCATCTATATGCTTCTCAAAATTGGATACATCAGAAAAACCAACCTGATGACTGGGGTCATAACCTAGGGCTGTGTGTAATTCTAGGGCATATGCCATTTTAGCCTGTTCAGACGCTGACCCCACTTTAGCCGTCAGCTCATCAGTATGAAAATGTGCTAAACATAGTGAGAAACACAGATTGTTGTGTGTGTTGTTGGGTGTGTGGAGACTTAGTTTTTTCTTGCGTATGATTTCGTCATAGGGTATGGATTTTAGCTTGAGACGGGTGCCCCCCCTTTTATTATGAGCACACGTGATAACAAACTCTAGGGCATCGTCTGTCAAACTTGTGTCATTACTCTGTATGACCTGGGCTATCTGTTCTAAAAACAAATCAGCATCGTAATCGTCCCTAACCATGAGTACAGCCTGTACATCACTGGCCAGTGACGGACCCCGCAGGGTAACGTTTAAAACGCTTCCACTATCAGTACTCTGAGTGCACTGTGTTATTACATCTGTCAGCCGCTCTCTGATAAAATTAGGCACTTCTTCTAGATTTTCCAGAGGGATGCTTCTTAGATCTACAGGCTGTCTAACCTCAAAACCATTAAAGTAGGGGAATGACCGTATATGAGACTCATCTCTAGACCCCTCATCGGAGAGAACACCGCCAGTCTGTATAAATACATCCTCATTTACATCAGACATAGCATGCACATCATCATCATCATCATCATCAGACCTACATCCAACCTGTTTTGGATCTTGCTCTACACCCCTAGTGGCCACCACCACCTCAGTACCATCGTCGACACTATCATCGTTAGCACAGCTGTCGGCATACGTTGGACCATCCATACGCTCTATATGACGGCTTCTCTGGTCAGTTTTGACTATAGACTCTCGAGCCCTACGCATATACCCCTCCATCCTTTTAAAAACAGACGCATATAGCTGATCGGATGGGAGTACCGAATCATGGTCGCAAAGCCTATGATCCTGTTGGGGATCACCATCAAAACTACGCAGCATCTCCTCAAGACACGCATCCATAATGTTTCCATTCTCAACAACATCACTAGACTCAGGTACACTGCGTTTACATCTCTTCTCGGGGTTGCCGTCTACAGATTTGAATTTTCTTTTTCTGGGGCTCATTGTGTATTTATAGTTATTTATAATATATATATATATATATATATATATATATATATATATAATTATATAATAAAACGTCTATATGTAACGCATGCCGGCACAACCAACCACCCAAAAAATAAATAAAATTAAAAATAAAAAATAAAAAAATTAAAATTAAACAACACCAATAATATTATTTTAAAAACTATTTAATAAAAAGAAAACGTCATAGAAAAAGAAAACAACCAAAAGTTAAAAAACAGATATTTTTAATCCACATCAATGTATTTCAAAATGCATCTGTATCAGACCTGATGCCTATTCACATGAGTCTCTTAAACATTGTGTTTTTTGCAATGTTTTTCTGCATGCCTTGGATGATTACCATCATACCCTCAATAGTGGCGTTATGGTCACGCACCGTTTTAGCCACATACACCCCCTTGCTATAACGATGATGCATCATCCGTGCCTGTATATCGACATGAGCCCTTAAATCATTCACCGTCTTTACCAGGGTGTCAACAGTAGTAAGTAAACCATTCACCGTCTTTCCCTGTATGTCAACAGTAGCAAGTAAACCATTCACCGTCTTTCCCTGTATGTCATATAAAGACTTCAGCCTAGCATGGTCCAAGTTGCATTGCTCTGACCTGTTTTCTTGAGGCCGTGTAGCTTCTTGGACAGAATGCACAACTGAGTTGTTGTTGTGGGTAATCGCTGTCCCCTGGTGAGCCTGTCCCTCCGAGGTAACTGCAGTTATGACGCTAGGGGGCGCTGTAGGTGCAGATGTCCAGTCTGCTCCAAATTCGTCACCCCGGAATCTGCTATCTTCGGCCGTCCTCGGGGGCTGGTCCTCTCCAAAGTCGTTGGCATCCCAGAATTTGATTTCTTCGTCCGTCTACAGTTCGGGCTGGGAGTTCAGATGAGCGCCACCATGGCCTGTGTAATCGTTATCTGTTCGAAACATGGGATGAATATATATATATATTGGTGTGTTATCTAGCGGAATAGTGAATAGTTTTACAGTAAAATGGCTTACCATGAGCTGCAGTCAGACAATGAGACACGTCTTGATGGTCTACCGTCTTCTCATACACCGCTTCATGAACCGAGGGTTCGACAGCTCCAACGGGTTTGCTAGCGACTAGTGTTAGTATCTGTTGGATCGTGTCATCGGTTAGCTGTCCGTATCCCCGGCTTCTGATGGCTATCGGTGGAGGTATTGTATTTGTTAATACAGATGGCCCTGTTTTTATACCTCTTACATACCGGGGTTTGGACTGTTTAGCTGCATGAAAAAAAAGCATAAGACCGATAGAAAAACACATTAGAACAAACACATATAGTTATAGCATCGTATAACAGCAATTATCATTTATTAAACATAAAACATGTTTTGTTAGCTTACCACCGCTAGTAGACGCCCCCTCGTTGGTTTTAAAGTTAGCCCCCTTGGTATCAGCTCGTTGATTCTTCCTCACATACGGTGTATCAAACAAACCTACCACATAACAGGTAACCAATCAGTCACCTAGTATATGCATGTATAAACGATAATGAATAGCATAATATGGGTATATGATTACTACATACATGCGCGGTGATCCTCAGGATACCTCTTAGCGCCAACCGTATCCTCTTTGTCACCTAACAATGTACAACTTTATCAGACAAATATAAGACAGTTACACAGTGGCATTGACCTGATATGTATAATGATATGACTATGTTTTAGGATATACTCACAGTAGATTAACGGCATGTTGGCAGTTTAGATCTCTGTTCCGTTCAAAAACATGTGTCTTATAAAGAGATGTCGGCCTGCTCTCGTCTACACAGCATATCATTGCGTAACGCCTCCCTAACTATAACCCTTGTTCATTGGTTCTAAAACAAAACGTTTGATTTCATTGTATGTCGACAACCAATACCCTATGTTTGAAAACCCCGCTTCACACACACACACACACACACACACACACACACACACACACACACACACACACACACACACACACACACACACACACACACACACACACACACACACACACACACACGCCCCCACCAAACCCTAACCACCTCTCCATGCTTGACCCCCACCCTTTCCCCCTGCCCCCTTTGAAGATAGCCCGTTTCACACTTTTGTTTGATTTCAATGTATGTCGACAACCAAGACTATATGTTTTGAAAACCCCGCTTCACACACACACACACACACACACACACACACCATCCCATAAACACATCTCCACGCTTGACCCCTACCCTTTCCCCCTGCCCCCTTTGAAGATAGCCCCTGTTTCACACTTTTGTTTGATTTCAATGTATGTCGACAACCAAGACTATATGTTTTGAAAACCCCGCTTCACACACACACACACACACACACACACACACACACACACACACACACACACACACACACACACACACACACACACACACACACACACACACACACACACACACACACACACACACACACACACACAGGTATATAGTGTTTACGAGGACAGACCAGCAGAACCATGGTTTACGGGGACACCCCTTTCCCAATGTCCTATCAATGAAATAAATACATCAAAAAATTTGATTTGATCTCAATAAGATACATCTCACTTCAAAATGCATTATTATTGATGGGATCATGATCAAATGACACACCTGACATGGTACAGTTTTACAGGGACCCCTCACGATTAGTGTTTAGGGGGACACATAGGGTTACAGGGACAATACACATACACACAAACAATTCCTGTGTTGAGGACACGTGTTTTACAAGACCAATTCCACATCACACATGAATGACACTGTATTATCGGTGCAGATTATTTTAATTAAATAAAATCCAATGCACTAAGAATAACATGCTTATTCTTAAGCATATAACAAGCAATAACAAAATCCTTCCTCTCTTCTCTCCTTTTCTCCTCTCCTTGGGTTTTTCTGCTCTCCTTCCTCTCTATTTCCATTATCTTCTCTCCTTCCTATCTACTTCTCTCCTTCCTCTCTGTTCCTTCCTATCTACTTCCTCTCTCTGCTCCTTCCTATCTACTTCCTCTCTCCTTCCTCTCTGCTCTTTCCTCTCCCCTTCCTCTCTCTGCTCCTTAATATCTCCATCCTTTCTGCTCCTTCCTATCTACTTCCTCTCTCCTCTTCTTCCTCTCTCTCTCCTCCATCCTCTCCTCTCCTTCATCTCTCTCCTCTCCTTCATCTCTCCTCTCCTTTATCTCTCCTCTCTATTTCCTCTCTCTGCTCTACTTTCATTCTCCTGTCTCCTTCCTCTCTGCTCTCCTTCCTCTTTTCTTTAATTTACATGAAATTCCATCTAATGAGCAGTTTTCAGTTTGATTGCCATTCCTTTGTTCCGGACAAAGTCTCTTATATGTTGAATTGTCCGTCTCTTTAAAATCGGTTGCTCTGCCTTTCTGCAGGCCTCACACTCTAATATGGTAGCCAAATGTCCACGCCTGATGTGGTGTCTGAAGTGCTTCATGACAGCGTTGACCTCCCCAGCAGTCCATGACTTTTTGACATAGGCCTTCTTTGTGACTCTGACAGGCTCTAAAGGAAACATGACATCAAAATGTGTTAATAAGGTGATTAAATCCAACAAAGAATGAAAAAAAAACAATCGCCAAACACGCGGCTAACTTTTGCATTGTTGTTTTTTGTTGTCCTATAGTGCTTATTTACAATCCTAATCCATGCAATGGATGATTCAAAAAATACCTTCAAAAGATACAGATTTTGTGGATGATAACTTGGGTAATGTAAATAGTTATTTCTAGCTGTCTTTTTTCAAAATACTTTAGTCTGAGGTAACTCAGATGATTTCACTTTTACCTCCAAAAAAGTTGCAACTGAATACAACATTTGAGGCACCATCACCTGTGCAACAAGTACACTGCACACTACGGTAAGAATGATGCCATATCGATATATTAGATAAGAACCATCTTACATGGCCATCACATCAGACATCAGCAAGCTAGGCTGAATAAGGTTAGCCTCATTGCATTCACAACCTGCTGTATTGTGGGTTGTGGCAAGATAGACAGTTACAATAATTGTCTTGAACTAGTCAATAGCAATTGACCGATCTGCTTAATCTATGAACGCAATAAGGACAATCAAACCACAACCAAGTAGATTTTCTTTTGTAGAGCAGTAGCTGACGTTAGCCTGCTGGGTGATCCGTTATGCTTTACAAGTTATTCTCGGGCCACCCGTGCTCAGGTGCCCTACTATGTTAGCAGGACGATAGGTAGAATATTGACGAATGCCTGTATGCTGCTATTTACGATATAGCCCGGATCAATGCGCTAGGACTATTATCTGTACCTCCTAATGTTAACTATTCTGATAATCTTCACCGCTGTAGCTGTCAGATAGACCGTACCATTCTCGAGACGTAGCTCAAAATGGCTGCGCCCTAGTTATAAAACAACAAACTATTCTCAGTTCTCGCAAATCGCTCGCTACTTTGGCAGTTTTGACTATGGGCACAAGACTATGATGGATAAAACATCTGTAATAGCACATTCACTTCTGATTTTGCTTCATTTCCTCTTTAAAGTCTAAATGGCTGACCGATTCAGTTAAACATTTTCTGCACTTCCTATTGGTAAAAATTAATCTTTGTGTAAGAAATATTTTCCCTTTTAACAAGTGAGATCATGATTCAATGCTTCCCAACTGAACACAAAATTTAATTTGGTTTGATGTAGTTAAATTGCATTTGAATCTTCTGAATTAGATATACATCCCTGAAATATTTAATTCAGATTGCTAATACTTGCGGTTGTAATTTAAATAAATGTTTTGTTTAAGCATTACTATCAGATATGCTTAGAAATGCACAAAAGGGTATAAATGTACGATTTACTTTTGCTTGCGAATTCTTTTGTAAATTACAAACATGGTTTTAATGGTTGCTATTCTGTTCTGTCCGCATAATAGGAATCCTCCTAAATCTTGAAACGATTTCCTAATATCAGGAAGGGAAAGACTTAGTTTAAAACAGAATGTCTTGTATGTAATTAATTTAACAAACACATTTTAAGCATTTCTTGAGCAGTAACAAAAAGATTTTAAGAAATGTTTGTGCTTTCACAAAACAATATGCCCTAATCAATGTATACTGATTTATAGGTTTTGCACACTGTTAACACACAAATAAACTGTGACAAAGCCTTGAAATGGTAAAACAGAGAAATCTGAGGGGCCGTCTATTTGATGTGGCTTAGGTATGTAAAATCCTAAACTCCAGCAAACCTATAAGTCTATACAGCCTACCTCACAGTCTTCCATGGGGGTGTCAATCACACCAGAGGTCCCCTCAACATGCTGTTGAGATCCAGACATCATGTTCTGAAGGGAAAAAGAGATTGTCTGAGCATACACAATCCATTTACATTTTGACATAAAAAATACTGTAGAAATGTTACAGAAATCATATTATCTTCTATTGTAATATCTATTCTACAATGAGAAAAGCTAACATATGGAATACAGACAAGACAATAATATAGTAAATTACTAAAACGACATTCAATGAGTTTCTGATTAGGGTATCCTCTCAAATATATCAGCCAATCCTAGTTCACAAAACCATGTCTTCTAAAATAGCAGTATTGCATCATGGAAGTCAGACAGTATTCACATGACCATTGTAACAACACTACACAAGCATTGTTAACTAATTATTTCCCTCTCTTTTTCTGGTTGAGAGTGAGCTAATAGGTGAAATCAGCTGGTGTATACTTGTGTTGGAATGATAACATGAATGTACTCAGACCTCCATGGCACACATATGGATACAACTGCTCTAAACCCATAACTGTATACATTAAAGATGATATAGGTAGTCATGGACTGTAGATTACACATAGGCAATATTGTACAGTATGTATAGTACATTAAGTCCTAGTCAACTAACCAATGTCCTCTTAAACCATAATCTGCTTTACACAAGCATACGTCTGACATACGGCCATAGTGTTAACTGAATGAATTCTTCCTAAACCAAACCATGTCCTAATAAACCATGATCAAATACACACAAACATGATGCAGTCTGACATACACAGGCCATAGTGTTAACTACATGAAGTCATCCTAACCCCAACCATGTCCTAATAAACCATAATCAAATATACACAAACATGATGCAGTCTGACACACAGGCCATAGTGTTAACTACATGAAGTCCTCCTAACCCCAACCATGTCCTAATAAACCATAATCAAATATACACAAACATGATGCAGTCTGACATACACAGGCCATAGTGTTAACTACATGAAGTCATCCTAACCCCAACCATGTCCTAATAAACCATAATCAAATATACACAAACATGATGCAGTCTGACACACAGGCCATAGTGTTAACTACATGAAGTCCTCCTAACCCCAACCATGTCCTAATAAACCATAATCAAATATACACAAACATGATGCAGTCTGACATACACAGGCCATAGTGTTAACTACATGAAGTCATCCTAACCCCAACCATGTCCTAATAAACCATAATCAAATATACACAAACATGATGCAGTCTGACACACAGGCCATCGTGTTAACTACATGAAGTCCTCCTAACCCCAACCATGTCCTAATAAACCATAATAAAATATACACAAACATGATGCAGTCTGACATACACAGGCCATAGTGTTAACTACATGAACTCCTCCTAAATCAAACCATGGTAAAACAGAGATCTGAGGGTCCATCTATTTGATGTGGATTAAGTATGTAAAATCCTAAACTCCAGTACACATAGCAGTCTATACAGCCTACCTCACAGTCTTCCATGGGGTTGTCAATCACACCAGAGGTCCACTTGATATGTTGTTGAGATCCAGACATCATGCTCTGAAGGGAAAAATTGATATTCTGAGTGTACACATTGCATATACATGCAGACATTACGATTAAAAACATTTGGTTTTCTCACAAAAATATAGATTATACAGAAACCATATGCAGTTCTACTGTAATATCTATTCTACAATGATAACAGCTTACATATAGAATACAGACAAGACAATAATAGTCAATTACTAAAACAACATTAAATGAGTCACATTAGTGCATTCTCTCAAATATATTAGCCAATCCTAGTTCATAAAACCATGTCTTCTTAAACAGAAGTATTCAATCGTGTGCCATGGAAGTCAGACAGTATTCACATTACCGTTGTAACACAGCACTACACCAGCAGTTACATAATTATTGCCCTCTCTTTTGCCCATAGCGTTAAGTACATTTATTCCTAGTAAATTAACCAATGTCCTGTTAAACCATAATAGGATTTACACAAACATGATGCAGTCTGACACACAGGCCATAGTGTTAACTACATGAAGTCCTCCTAACCCCAACCATGTCCTAATAAACCATAATCAAATATACACAAACATGATGCAGTCTGACATACACAGGCCATAGAGTTAACTACATGAAGTCCTCCTAACCCCAACCATGTCCTAATAAACCATAATCAAATATACACAAACATGATGCAGTCAGACATACACAGGCCATAGTTGTTACGGTTACGAGACTAGGACCCAAACGCAAGACACGGAAACCAACAGGGTGCGGGTACAAAAAGGGTTTATTTAGTCCAAGGTACAGGCAAGGGCAAGGCAGGCGGGTAGTCCAGAAAACAAGGCTCGGCAACGGGGAGGCAGGCAGGCAGAAGGACATAGGCAGGCGGGTAGTCGAGCAGGCAGTAGTCAACGAGGAAGACAGGCAGGCAGGAACTAGGAGCAGGAACGGGAACAGGAACTGGAACGAGAGCGGGAACATGAACGGGAGTGGAACCCGTAACGAGAACAAGAACGGGAGTGGAACCCGAAACAAGAAGTGGCAGGGACGTAGTTACCATGAGAGGTAATACAACATACGAACTAGCACTGGCTCTGTGGGGAGCCAGTGCTTAAGTACAGAGGGGGTGATTGGTGATTGTTGGCAGGAGTGGGGAGCGGAGTGCACGTGGTGGCTAATTGACGGGGAATAAACAAAGGAGCACATAGTGAAATAGAGGCTGGGTGCCACTAGATGGCGGAAATGGACCGAAACGAAGAGGGTCACGTTACAGTACCCCCCCCTCAACGGACGCCTCCAGGCGTACGCACGACAGGGGAGGGTGCTGGCGGTGGGAATCCCGGGTTAAGGAGGGGTCCAGGAAGCGACTCCAAAAAAATAAAAAATAAAAATAAACAGGCTTGCTCCCCAGGTCCGTAGCCCTCCCAGCCTACCGAAGACTGGTTTCGTCGGCCGCGACGACGCACATCCAGTAGGCGTCTGGCCGAGAACGCCGGGATGCTGTCAATCACCCGGGGAGGAGCCGGCGCTGGGAAGGGAGGAGACAACTGGGGCTGGGACTCGGGACCAGGAGACAACTGGGGCTGGGACTCGGGACCAGGAGACAACTGGGGCTGGGACTCGGGACCAGGAGACAACTGGGGCTGGGACTCGGGACCAGGAGACAACTGGGGCTGGGACTCGGGACCAGGAGACAACTGGGGCTGGGACTCGGGACCAGGAGACAACTGGGGCTTGGACTTGGGACCAGGAGACAACTGGGGCTTGGACTCGGGACCAGGAGACAACTGGGGCTTGGACTCGGGACCAGGAGACAACTGGGGCTTGGACTCGGAACTTGGAGACAACTGGGACTTGGACTCGGGACCTGGAGACAACTGGCGCTGGAGCTCAGGGCCAGGAGGAAGCTGCTGCTGGCGCTGGAGCTCAGGACCAGGATACAGCTGGAGCTTGGGACTAGGAGACAACTGGCGCTGGAGCTCAGGGCCAGGAGGAAGCTGCTGCTGGTGCTGGAGCTCAGGGCCAGGATACAGCTGGGGCTTGGGACTAGGAGGCAACTGCTGCTGGGGCTCAGGGCCAGGAGGCAGCTGTTGCTGGGGCTTGAGACTGGGAGGCAACTGGGGCTGGCGCTGGGGCTCAGGGCCAGGAGGAAATTGTTGCTGGAGCTTGAGGCTGGGAGGCAACTGGGGCTGGCGCTGGGGCTCAGGGCCAGGAGGAAATTGTTGCTGGGACTTGAGGCTAGGAGGCAACTGGGGCTTGGGCCTTTTCCCGGGGGAGTCCAGCTGAACTGGTAGCCGGCGCTTGCGGCCAGGAGTTCGCTGGGGCTTGGGAATAGGTGACCGCAGTTGCAGCGGAGCTGGTGGCCACGAGACTGCGGCTGCAGTGGGTGTTGGTGGCCACAAGGCTGCAGTTGCAGCGGGGGTTGGCGCCGGGAGGAAAAAAGACTGAGGTGAAGAAGGCGACGGAGAAGCGGGGAAGAGAGAGAGAGACGCCGAGGGCGAGCGACGGTCGCGCTCGATGTGAGCCGCCAAAAGCCCCTCGATGTACTTCACATTCTCTTGAATGGAAGTAAATGGTGCTGCGGTTGCAGCCGGGGCTGGCGCCAAGAGGGAAACCGAGGACGAGCGGAGGTTGCGCCCATTATCCTGGAGGATAGCCAATATTCCCCGCATCCATGCCGAGGGTCTCCTGTCTGCTGGGTCCATCTTGGCTAGTTCGTACTGTTACGGTTACGAGACTAGGACCCAAACGCAAGACACGGAAACCAACAGGGTGCGGGTACAAAAAGGGTTTATTTAGTCCAAGGTACAGGCAAGGGCAAGGCAGGCGGGTAGTCCAGAAAACAAGGCTCGGCAACGGGGAGGCAGGCAGGCAGAAGGACATAGGCAGGCGGGTAGTCGAGCAGGCAGTAGTCAACGAGGAAGACAGGCAGGCAGGAACTAGGAGCAGGAACGGGAACAGGAACTGGAACGAGAGCGGGAACATGAACGGGAGTGGAACCCGTAACGAGAACAAGAACGGGAGTGGAACCCGAAACAAGAAGTGGCAGGGACGTAGTTACCATGAGAGGTAATACAACATACGAACTAGCACTGGCTCTGTGGGGAGCCAGTGCTTAAGTACAGAGGGGGTGATTGGTGATTGTTGGCAGGAGTGGGGAGCGGAGTGCACGTGGTGGCTAATTGACGGGGAATAAACAAAGGAGCACATAGTGAAATAGAGGCTGGGTGCCACTAGATGGCGGAAATGGACCGAAACGAAGAGGGTCACGTTACAATAGTGTTAACTACATGAAGTCCTCCTAACCCCAACCATGTCCTAATAAACCATAATCAAATATACACAAACATGATGCAGTCTGACATACACAGGCCATAGTGTTAACTTCATGAACTCCTCCTAAATCAAACCATGGTAAAACAGAGATCTGGCCAGTATTCCATCTATTTGATGTGGATTAACTATGTAAAATCCTAAACTTCAGTACACATAGCAGTCTATACAGCCTACCTCACAGTCTTCCATGGGGTTGTCAATCACACCAGAGGTCCACTTGATATGTTGTTGAGATCCAGACATCATGCTCTGAAGGGAAAAATTGATATTCTGGGCGTACACATTGCATATACATGTAGACATTACAATTAAAAACAGCTGGTTTTCTCACAAAAATATAGATTATACAGAAACCATATGCAGTTCTACTGTAATATCTATTCTACAATGAGAACAGCTTAGATATAGAATACAGACAAGACAATAATACAGTCAATTACTAAAACAACATTAAATGAGAGTCACATTAGTGCATCCTCTCAAATATATTAGCCAATCCTAGTTCACAAAACCATGTCTTCTTAAACAGAAGTGTTCAATCACGTGCAATGGAAGTCAGACAGTATTCACATTACCGTTGTCTGATATTGTCTGAGCGTACACAATGCATACTTTAGGGGTGAACAATGTAATGGTGACCACATTGGTATCGGCCAATAATTATGAATATAATCTACAATGGAATAATCTTACATAAGGGCTATGGAAGAGACCACAAACAGAAATAAAGTAAATTAGTAAAAATACATGCAGATTGTAGTGGTGAGCTGCAATGGCTTGGCTTTTGGTGATGTCATAGGTTTAAATTGAATCTGATTGGATAATAAAGATGTTAGCCCTGGGGCATCATGTAAAATGTAGGACACAAATCAGGAGGTGCATATGTGTACAGTTCAAGAGGTCTTGATACTACTGCAGATCAGGTTATAGACACACACTTACCTTTGGTGTCATTTATCCATTTTGAATAAATGTTTTCCTTGTCTCTCCCTAACTTGATATGAAATTCCGCATCCTGGATAGGAGTCAGTCCCTGACCCCTGGTCCGAATTATTCTATTCACTAAAGTAAAGAAATATAACACAGTCACAAAGAAAAAGCAACAAAATCAACAAAACCAACAAACCAACATACTATTTGGATTGTGATAATAGCAGGCAGGGAGCAGTGTGCACAGATAATCTAGTCTTAAAAAACATCCACAAAACATTAATATCCTGGCTCATGTGGCATGCTACTGTAGCTCTCTGTATCTATAAACACCGGGTACAAGAGGTTGTAATAGACAGTTTTTGTTTCACATGCAAATGATAGCTTGTGCTGTTCATTCCATTAGCTGTTGTTGCTGTAGGATTATGAATCTGGCCATTGTGTGAGTCTATTGCTTAAAGCTCCCGTTTATAGGAAAAAGAAATGTATTAAGACAGCCCCGACTGACCAAGTTTGTTGAAATATTAGATTAAACGAATGATGTAATGGGTGAACTGTCGGCAACTGATCATCTAGGCTACTGTAAGGCCACTAATGGAAAAGGATCAGGTGCAACCCATTTAGTACAGGTTCAACCTGTTGGTTGGGTATGAGGGCTGATGCTTTGGTCCACTAAGACAGAGTGCCATCAAAAGTAATACAAAGTAATAAAAACAAAACATTGCATTTGATTAGGTACCTTTTTCGTGTTGGAAATAATTGTGGAGCCTTTTCACTTTGATGATTATTAGGATATTAGGTTCGGGATGATGATAGATCGCCTTTAAGAAGCTTGACCTTACAACATGGTCTGAATCTATAACGTAGCGATCTTTTTCACTGTTCAATGCTTACGCATATGTTAAGACAGCCTGTACTATACAACCAAGTAAATCGGTCAAATAGCGTAATCATTCATTTATAAAAGTCAACTTGCTATCGTTTTCCAGCCTAGACTGCTGTGTAATTGCTAACGTTAGTTTTCGCATCTAACGAACACATAACTAGCTATGTAATGCGCCGACGACTTAACCTTCAATGCACAGTAACATGCATTTGCTGATTTTAATACAAATAATACAGTTCTATGAATACCACTGAGATATAGTTATGTACTCATGTAATACATACGCATGTAAAGACACTGTATTGTGCAGCCAAGCAAATCGCAACATATATCGCAAATCGAACATTGCTAATGTTAGACCAATGTCAACCAAACATAATATAATACCAATAACACAGAGATATAATCATGTACTCATGCATTAAATCAACATTTAAGATAGACTTGAAGTAAATTAAGGACTTACTTTTGAATTGCTTATGGTTAATACTCCATCAGCTGTTCTCTCCACACCAAATGCGAGACGTGAAGCTCCGGGGAACGCCTTCTTTGCAAGCAAAAAAAAATCTCGCGCGAAATGGTGTATAATCTCCCGCCATTGTGTATAAATTCTGCACTACCAAAAGGTGCCGTAGGGGGCGTATCATTATGATACACATACACATCATGGTTTAAAAGGTCAATTTCTTAAACGTCTATAACTTCATGAGGGGTGTTCTATCAGTTTTCATATATACATGAGTGCGACCCTATCTTCATATATTTCTGAATTGAACCTTCTTTTCATTACATTTTGTGTTATACAGTCAAATAACATGCTTTGTTCACCAAGGTTTACGAGGACAAGGCAATTGTCCTCGTAATCCGAGAGTCCTCCTAATGCTGGTGGGTAACCTTGTCTTTTGACCTCGTATACCATGTATACAAACACACACACACACACACACACACACACACACACACACACACACACACACACACACACACACACACACCTCTCCACGCTTGACCCCCACCCTTTCCCCATGCCCCCTTTTCAAGATAGCCCCTGTTTAATCCTTTCCCCTCAGACACACCGGAGCCACACACTCACTTCCGGCGCCTCAGACACACCGGATCCTCAGGCAACGCAGGCAACGCAGGCATCGCAGGCATCACAGCCACTTCCGGAGCATTCTGCCTATTCTAACTAAACGGATGTTTAACAAAACGGATGTTTAGCAGGAATACAACTTCCGTTTGCTCAACATGGTTAACATTGGGCAGCAGCGGTCAACACCGGTCAACACTGGGACAGACCGGATGTTGTATGTGTGGTTTCCGCTTTGATCTGACCTATGACCTGGGTGTGGCTTTTGCTCTAAAGGGGGTTGCTTATATACTACTGACGCAGACATCGACATCGACGCAGACAACACTCACTGAAATAGTTGTAATACACACTACAGCGTTCTCACGCTATAATGATGGCAGGCGTGTAGGGATGGGTTTGGGAGGGAAGAGGGAGGTAGGGAGGGCTGTGCTTAAACTGCCAATAAAATGCAAATACGACAAGCCTTTAATTAATAGATTATCGTCAACCTGCATTTATTGCGGCAGGTATATATTCAAGACAGGTTATAAAATGGAAAACGAAAATATGACTTCCGAAAACGCAGACATCGACATCGGCGCAGACATCGACATCGACGCAGACATCCAGGCTAAAAGCATCTACGCTAAAAATAAAAGAATCTATAATAAAAAAAACCTGTGTCGCGACAGTTTCGGATGTTTCTCCTTCTTTAGGCTAGGGCTGGGAATGGGGAAGGGGAAATCTAAAAGCTAAAACAACTCCCAAAAACAGGCTAAAAAGACTCCCAAAAACACGTAAAAAACAACTCCCAAAAACACAAGACAGCAGGGAGATGTTCTCTCCCTGCTGTCCAAACCCAAAGTGAGGCAATCTTGCCTCATCCTCTCTTGAGGAGGAAGTGGCTTAATTGGGAATTGGTAGCAGGTGGTCCTTGTCAGGTAAATCCACCTGCTTCCCAAACACGTGAGAGCAGTAGTGTCACGTGTTAATTTAGACTTCAATTAAAAGGGTTAAAAAGAGAAAAATAAGTAAAACATGTAAGTACATAAAATATGTAAAAACTGTTTTCCACTTTTCGGTTTGTATTTCTCTCTTTAAAGTATATAGATGTGTCTGTACAGGAGGACCAGGAGGACCATGAGGGAAATGGAGGCACTGGCAAGGTTAGGTTTTTGTATATATTTATACTTGTGTGAGTCTTAGACTTTTATATGCACGGGCACAACATCCCCAGTCCTCCTGTATCATTGTTTTTATGGTTTGTTTTTGTGGTCTTCAGGTTTAAAAAGGGAGAGGGAATGGAGAAGCCCCAACTGGAAGACTACGGGGAACAGACCAAGGTAAGTGTATTTTTGTATCTGTCATTTTTGTATTAATATACTTTTTATGTTTTTTTCTGTCCCCCGACCAATCCAGTATATAAGGAGCAGAACAAGGTAAGAAAACTTCATTTGAGTATTAAAATACAAATGTTTTTTTCCCTTCCCAGGTAAAAAAAATGGGGGGTACACCAGCTCTAGAGCTGATAAAGGCCCAAGGGGAATTGCTAGGGTCCCAAGGGGACCCTACATGACCTACACCCCACCTGGACATTGAGTCCACCTAAGAATGCACATTCACAACAAAAGTCAAAACAATAAAACCACTTCTAAAACACAGGTACCTACTTATAAAACCCACACAACAAAAACACGTACAATAAAACCGTAGATACCCATAAAGAAAGAATGTGCATAAAAGAATAAAACTTGACGTCCCGCAGGGGGGTCAGAGTCCAGGATAACCGCCAATGGGTCTAACAGGGTAGGGATGTGGGCAGGGTGGGGGAGGTAAGGGTTCTGGCTAGGGTTAATGAGGGGCATGAACCCCGTCCCCCAACAAAACCAGAGCGGTTTAGCCTAAAAAGCTGGGGAGTGGGGGCCAGAGGAAGATGGGGAGGTAATGGAAAGGAAAATGTAAGTTATGGGGAGGGAAGGTAAACCCAAGCTACTCCCTCTCCCCAACCGAGGCGGATTAGCCTAAGGGCTGAGGAGGGGAGTCCGAGTGGAGTGGGGGGAGGTTAGGGTTAGGTAAGGGGCGGGATGGTAATGGTTAGGGTAAAGAAAGTGGGGGAGTCAACCCTGGACACCCAAGGCCTGGATAGAGACCTGGGGTCCAGGAGGAGACTGGGGAAGATGCCATGCTCATAAAGTTACTTACAATTGGGCCAGGGATTGTAAGTTTGACTCCGTCCTTTTGTACTGCAAAAAAGAGTTGTGCTGCGGTAGTGTGCTGGGCCAATGAAAAGGTATAATGCATTCCTGTTCGAGTTGGGATTTTAGTTTTATCACTGGCGTTATATATAAAAAACAGAACATCCATATCCGGTATTCTTTTGTATTTACAAACTTGCTAGCGCTTGTTTGGCCATTTTATGTTTTTGGTGTCTAATCTGATGGCCAGGAAAAACAGTGCCCCAGTGGCCTAGTGGATAAGGTACTGGCCATCTAATCCAGGGATTGTGGGTTCGAGTCCCATCTTGGGTTATTTCATGCAGAATGTCCCAGCGGAAGCGTGCTGGGACCATAAACACAAAGTCGATGGATTGAAAACATTCTCTGCTAGCATTGTACATTTTCAAAGCTTCAGTCCAAAAATGAATTGCATTTGACGTCCAAGTCCAGACTCTCATGCAAGAATTAGGATTTCACCTCACGTTGTTCCAAGATCTGAAGTCATGGTGGATACTAAAATATGTATATAATGAAGATTAATAGATGGCATGAGCCAGGGTTTACTGGTTGACTCCATATTGTTGTACTATAAAGCAGAGTGGCGCAGCGGAAGCGTGCTGGGACCATAAACACAAAGTCGATGTATCGAAGCAATCCTCTGCTAGTATTGTACATTTTCAAAGCTTCAGTCCAAAAATGAATTGCATTTGACGTCCAACTCCAGACTCCCATGCAAGAAATAGGATTTGTCACGTATTGTTCTTAGATCAGAAGTCATGGTGAATGCTAAGATATGTTTACAATGACTATTAATAGATGGCTTCAGCCAGAGTTTATTGGTTGACTCCATATTTTTGTACTACAAAGCAGAGTGGCACAGCGGAAGCGTGCTGGGCCCATATCCCAGAGGTCGATGGATCAAAAACATCCTCTGCTAGCATTGTACATTTTCAAAGCTTCAGTCCAAAAATGAATTGCATTTGACGTCCAAGGCCAGACTCTCATGCAAGAATTAGGATTTCACCTCACATTGTTCCAAGATCTGGAGTCATGGTGGATGCTAAAAGATGTTTATAATGAAGCTTAATAGATGGCATGAGCCAGGGTTTACTGGTTGACTCCATGTTTTTGTACTACATAGCAGAGTGGCGCAGCTGAAGCGTGCTGGGCCCATAACCCAGAGGTCGATGATTCGAAACCATCCTCTGCTAGTAGCATAAAGGTTCAGGCTACAAAATGAATTTTAATATTAGTTCAGCCTCCTAGCTAGCATAAAGAGTTCTCCACACATTGCTGCATCATTAGAAATTGTAGCAGAGATTCATATCAAGAGTTTTAAAACCTTTAGCCGCATATATACTTCATAAAGTTACTTACAATTGGGCCAGGGATTGTAAGTTTTACTCCGTCCTTTTGTACTGCAAAAAAGAGTTGTGCAGCGGTACTGTGCTGGGCCAATGAAAAGGTATAATGCATTCCTGTTCGAGTTGGGATTTTAGTTTTATCACTGGCGTTATATAAAAAAAACAGAACATCCATATCCGGTATTCTTTTGTATTTCAAAACTTGCTAGCGCTTGTTTGGCCATTTTATGTTTTTGGTGTCTAATCTGATGGCCAGGAAAAACAGTGCCCCAATGGCCTAGTGGATAAGGTATTGGCCTTCTAAGCCAGGGATTGTGGGTTTGAGTCCCATCTGGGGTGATTTCAAGCAGAATGGCCCAGCGGAAGCGTGCTGGGACCATAAACACAAAGTCGATGTATCGAAGCAATCCTCTGCTAGTATTGTACATTTTGAAAGTTTCGGTCCAAAAATAAATTGCAATTGACATCCAACTCCAGACTCCCATGGAAGAATTAGGATTTCACCACATATTGTTCCAAGATCTGAAGTCATGGTGAATGGTAAAAGATGTTTACAATGACTATTAATAGATGGCTTCAGCCAGAGTTTATTGGTTGACTCCATATTTTTGTACCACAAAGCAGAGTGGCACAGCGGAAGCGTGCTGGGCCCATAACCCAGAGGTCGATGGATTGAAAACATCCTCTGCTAGTATTGTAACTTTTCAAAGCTTCATTCCAAAAATGAATTGCATTTGACGTCCAAGTCCAGACTCTCATGCAAGAATTAGGATTTCACCACATATTGTTCTTAGATCTGAAGTCATGGTGGATGCTAAAAGATGTTTACAATGACTATTAATAGATGGCATGAGCCAGGGTTTACTGGTTGACTCCATATTTTTGTACTACAAAGCAGAGTGGCGCAGCGGAAGCATGCTGGGGCCATAACCCAGAGGTCGATGGATCGAAACCATCCTCTGCTAGTAGCATAACCTTTCAAAGTTTTGGGCTACAAAATGAATTTTTATTTTAGTTCAGCCTCCTTAGCTAGCATAAAGAGTTCTCCTCACATTGCTGCATCATTATAAATTGTAGCAGAGATTCATATCAAGAGTTTTAAAACCTTTAGCCGCATATATACTTCATAAAGTTACTTACAATTGGGCCAGGGATTGTAAGTTTTACTCCGTCCTTTTGTACTGCAAAAAAGAGATGTGCAGCGGTAGTGTGCTGGGCCAATGAAAAGGTATAATGCATCCCTGTTCGAGTTGGGATTTTTGTTTTATCACTGGCGTTATATAAAAAACAGAACATCCATATCCGGTATTCTTTTTTATTTCAAAACTTGCTAGCGCTTGTTTGGCCATTTTATGTTTTTGGTGTCTAATCTGATGGCCAGGAAAAACAGTACCCCAGTGGCCTAGTGGATAAGGTATTGGCCTTCTAAGACAGGGATTGTGGGTTCGAGTCCCATCTGGGGTGATTTCAAGCAGAATGGTGCAGCAGAAGCGTGCTGGGACCATAAACACAAAGTCGATGTATCGAAGCAATCCTCTGCTAGTGTTGTACATTTTCAAAGCTTCAGTCCAAAAATGAATTGCATTTGACGTCCAACTCCAGACTCCCATGCAAGAATTAGGATTTCTCACGTATTGTTCTTAGATCAGAAGTCATGGTGAATGCTAAAATATGTTTACAGTGACTATTAATAGATGGCTTCAGCCAGAGTTTATTGGTTGACTCCATATTTTTGTACTACAAAGCAGAGTGGCGCAGCGGAAGCGTGCTGGGCCCATAACCCAGAGGTCGATGGATCGAAAACATCCTCTGCTAGTATTGTAACTTTTCAAAGCTTCAGTCCAAAAATGAATTGCATTTGACGTCCAAGTCCAGACTCTCATGCAAGAATTAGGATTTCACCACATATTGTTCTTAGATCTGAAGTCATGGTGGATGCTAAAAGATGTTTACAATGACTATTAATAGATGGCTTCAGCCAGAGTTTATTGGTTGACTCCATATTTTTGTACTACAAAGCAGAGTGGCGCAGCGGAAGCGTGCTGGGCTCATAACCCAGAGGTCGATGGATCGAAACCATCCTCTGCTAGTAGCATAAAGGTTCAGGCTACGAAATGAATTTTAATTTTAGTTCAGCCTCCCTAGCTAGCATAAAGAGTTCTCCTCACATTGCTGCATCATTATAAATTGTAGCAGAGATTCATATCAAGAGTTTTAAAACCTTTAGCTGCATATATACTTCATAAAGTTACTTACAATTGGGCCAGGGATTGTAAGTTTGACTCCATCCTTTTGTACTGCAAAAAAATAGTTGTGCAGCGGTAGTGTGCTGGGCCAATGAAAAGGTATAATGTATTCCTGTTCGAGTTGGGATTTTAGTTTTATCACTGGCGTTATATAAAAAAAAAACATCCATATCCGGTATTCTTTTGTATTTCAAAACTTGCTAGCGCTTGTTTGGCCATTTTATGTTTTTGGTGTCTAATCTGATGGCCAGGAAAAACAGTGCCCCAGTGGCCTAGTGGATATGGTACTGGCCTTCTAATCCAGGGATTGTGGGTTCGAGTCCCATCTGGGGTGATTTCAAGCAGAATGGCCCAGCGGAAGCGTGCTGGGCCCATAAACACAAAGTCGATGTATCGAAGCAATCCTCTGCTAGTATTGTACATTTTGAAAGTTTCGGTCCAAAAATAAATTGCAATTGACATCCAACTCCAGACTCCCATGCAAGAATTAGGATTTCACCTCATATTGTTCCAAGATCTGAAGTCATGGTGAATGGCAAAAGATGTTTACAATGACTATTAATAGATGGCTTCAGCCAGAGTTTATTGGTTGACTCCATATTTTTGTACTACAAAGCAGAGTGGCGCAGCGGAAGCGTGCTGGGCCCATAACCCAGAGGTTGATGGATCTAAACCATCCTCTGCTAGTATTGTAACTTTTCAAAGCTTCAGTCCAAAAAAGAATTGCATTTGACGTCCAAGTCCAGACTCTCATGCAAGAATTAGGATTTCACCACATATTGTTCTTAGATCTGAAGTCATGGTGGATGCTAAAAGATGTTTACAATGAAGATTAATAGATGGCATGAGCCAGGGTTTACTGGTTGACTATATATTTTTACTACAAAGCAGAGTGGCGCAGCGGAAGCGTGCTGGGCCCATAACCCAGAGGTCGATGGATCGAAACCATCCTCTGCTACTAGCATAACTTTTCAAAAATTCAGGCCTCAAAATGAATTGCCTTTTTATTCCAGCCTCCCTAGCTAGCATAAAGAGTTCTCCTCACATCGCTGCATCATTAGAAATTGTAGCAGAGATTCATATCAAGAGTTTTGAAAGCGTAAGCCGCATAAATACTTTATAGAGTTACTTACAATTGAGCCAGTAATTTGTAGTTTGACTCAGTCCTTTTGTACTTCAAAACAGAGTGGTGCAGCGGAAATGTGCTGGGCCAATGAAAAGGTATAATGCATTTATGTTCTCGTTGGAATTTTTGTTTTAACACTGGCAAAACAGAAATACATATACAGTATTCTTTTGTATTTTAAGCCTCGCTAGCGCTTGTTTGGCCATCCATTTTTTTGGTGGCTAATCAGATGGTAAGAAAAAAATGTGCCCCAGTGGCCTACTGGATAAGGCACTGGCCTCCTAAGCCAGGGATTGTGGGTTCGAGTCCCGTCTGGGGTGATATCAAGCAGAGTGGTGCAGCGGAAGCGTGCTGGGCCCTTAACCCAGAGGTCGATGGATCGAAACCATCCTCTGCTAGCATTGTACATTTTCAAAGCTTCAGTCCAAAAATGAATTGCATTTGACGTCCAAGTCCAGACTCCCATGCAAGAATTAGGATTTCACCACACATTGTTCCTAGATCCGAAGTCATGGTGGATGCTAAAATATGTTTACAGTGATGATGGGTAAGGTACTGGCCTCCTAAGCAAGGAATCGTGGGTTCGAGTCCCGTCTGTGATAACATCAAGCAGAGTGGCGCAGCGGAAGCGTGCTGAGCCCATAACCCAGAGGTCGATGGATCGAAACGATCCTCTGCTAGTTTTGTACATTTTCAAAGCTTCAGTCCAAAAATGAATTGCATTTTCCGTTCATCTCCAAACTTCCATAGAAGAATCAGGATTTCGCCACACATTTTTCCTAGATCCAAAGTCATGGTGGATGCTAAAAGATCTTTACAATGAAGATTAATAGATGGCATGAGCCAGGGTTGACTGGTTGACTATATCTTTTTACTACAAAGCAGAGTGGCGCAGCGGAAGCGTGCTGGGCCCATAACCCAGCCTGTTGCGGTAGCTCCTAAGTCCCACTACCGCCCATGTCGATATCAGTAACTGCTGAAACATCACTCCATTACAGGCATTACACCCGTCCTCACCTCTTTGGTGGATGCAGGTGTCATAGTCCCCTGTAGTAACTCTGTGATGAGAACCCCTATTTTTCCTGTTAGGAAAGTACGGCTTGACGAAAAACCAGTTGAATGGCATTTCGTCCAGGACTTACAGGCAGTTAACCAGGCGGTCCATGCACTCCCACCTAATGTTCCGAACCCATACACCATCGTGTCCCAAATACCACCTGACACCAGATGGTTCACGGTGGTTGACCTTGCAAATGCTTTCTTTAGCATCCCTGTACACCCTGACAGCCAATTATGGTTCGCTTTTGACTTTGGGGGAAAGCCCAACACATGGACTCGCTTGCCATAAGGCTACTGTGAATCGCCTACCATTTACAATGAAGCACTGAAGTTAAGCCTAGCATCACTTCAGTTTCAGCAGGGCTCTGCATTGTTAAAGTATGTTGATGATCCGTTGGTTTATTCCCCAACTAAGGAGCGGTGTCACAGTAATTCTCTACGACTCTTACACCACCTGGCGTCTGAGGGGCACAAAGTCAGCCTCTCGAAGCTCCAGTGGGACTGCCAGGACGTTGTCTTCCTAGGCCACAACCTAATATCAGGGGGCAAAGCTCATCCAAGCGTGTGGACGCTATTGCAAACATTCCTCGGCCAGTAACTAAGAAACAAGTTATGTCTTTAGTTGGTATGTGTTCTTATTGCAGAATGTTCATTCCCAACTACTCACTCCTGGAGGGTCCCCTATCGATTATCGTCCATGGCAAGGGACTCCAGGCTTCGGACCACGTGATCTGGTCCGCGGAAGCAGAACAAGCGTTTAGAGGCCTCAAACTGGAGCTCCAGTGTGCGCCAACGCTTGGCCTTCCGGAACCAATGCTACCCTTTACCAAGACCGTGGATGAAAGAGGGGGATGCATGACGTCAGTCCTCCTCCAACACCATGGGAACAGGTTACGCCCGGTTGCCTATTTCTCCTCAAAATTAGACCCCGTAGCAGCAGGGCTGCTCCTTTGCTTATGAGCAGTGGCGTCGGCGGAAAAAGCTGTTTATGCATAGAGAGACTTGGTGGGGTACGGTGATCTCACACCACTCCTTCCACATGCGGTCTATATGATCCTATTAGAACAGAAGACTTCCCAATTATCTGCAGCACGACGGTTGAAATATCATACCATCCTCCTTGACCTGCCCAACATACATATTAGACGCTGCAATGTTCTCAATCCTGCCACCCTGCTCCCTATTGCGGGAGAGGGTGAACCGCAGCACTGTTTGGCTGAATTACAGTTGGTCTATAAGCCACATCCTGATCTAGGGTAGGTTCCCCTTCCTAACCCCGACTATGTCTTCTACGTAGACGGCTCCGCCTCCAGAGACCCGGTAACTGGTTTGACGCGCGCTGGGTTTTCTGTGGTATCTGACTATGAGACGGTTTGTTCTGGCTCTCTCCCCTCTCACTACTCTGCGCAGACTGCTGAACTCGGCGCCCACACTGAATCACAGGACATCTTAAATGATTAGTGTATTACAAAGTCAGACATTAATGTGGTTCAAATGAAGAAAGACTATTTGAACTTGGTGAACAATTTGGGAGCAGAAAATGTCGTTTAAGTGCTGACACTAATATGCATCATTAAACCAGCGTCAGTAATTACCCAATCAGTCCGGTAAAATGCGGCTCATTGGTCTAGGGGTATGATTCTCGCTTTGGGTATGAGAAGTCCAGGGTTAAAATCCCGGATGAGCCCAATAAAATATCTTAGTTCTCAGCTAAAACCTGTGTACTGACACTCAGTGCATAGGATTGAACCAGGGGTTCTTGTACGATTGCCATGATTTTGTCATTGGTCTTAGTTGCCATTAACTTACAAACCTACTTAAATTGTTAAATAAAACACATTGGGATACATGTAAAGGTCAATAAAAAAGGAAAGGTCATTGCTGAAATGAAATATATACTGCGTTTATTTTATACTTTGGGCAACATTCTACAAAATAATCTGTGAGCAGCTCTCTCCATCAAGGTTTCATGGCTTAAGAGTTACCACTCCGACTTTTGAATCCAGTGATCTGATTTAAAATCCTATTGGAACCTTGTAGATACAGTAGTTACTTCTTTAACCTTACCTATATTGAGTACACCATCTCTCTGCATGTCTTTATGGCATGTAAACAGATAACATTTGACAATGTTAGTACCGTAACAAACTAGGGTCAAAACACTTAACAGTACCACTATCTACATCCCCCTTCTTTAGCTGTGGCTCATGAACATGAGAAACATTGAATAGCATACTTCTGCACTAACAGCAGTTTTATAATAGAAACACAAATGTGATCTGGTTTACATCAAATGAACTCTACGAGTATCCCACAACTAAATGCATTAACAGAATTGAACATTATGTAGATCTCAAGGAACAAAGTGTTATTCCAAACATTTTGGATTCAATAGACTTGAGTAACTCATTCAGTTCATGTATTTTGTATTTAGCCTAGAGACTCTGCCAGACCTAGTGAGATATATGGAAGTGGCAGCTTGAACTGGGTTTCTGGCCTGCGGTTCCACGTGTTGCTGGGATACACTGGTGGGAGGCTTTTCTGGACTTAGTTGTCAGTGACACTGTTCTGATGGTGTTTGTTTAGTTGTTTCAGTACCTTGTATTTTCTCCATGTCCGCGTCGGGTGTGTATTGTTGTAGCAAATGTTACAACTCGTGGCTGGGCTGATTCAAAAGGCTAAGACAAATGGATATCCGTAGTTGGTTTATTTCATACGCTGCAGCATACAAAAGACGCAGTTTCAAAGGCAACTCCACACTGGGCAGAGTTCTCGAGAAAAAAGCGCGCCGAGAAAAGGAAGGAGGGCCTTTTGTAGGGTAAAATAAACAGTCATTTAAAAGTAACACTAGATGGCGTCCTGTACCATCTATAACTGGTTCAATGCACAGCTAAAGCCAGACCTCTGGTCGTAGCTTAACATATATGGCGCCACCTAGGATTTATGGCGGGTCCTCTGTGCGGTCAGGACAACAGGCACATAATAGGTGAGAGAAACTTGCTCTGGAGTTTCTCTCATAGAACAAAGCACCATACAGGAATGCAAGGAACAGGCAACTGTGAGGAGGTAGATAATTAAAAGAAAACAAATAGGACGCTATAATGTGGTCACAACAACTTGAGTGCTTAAACCAAACCAACTAGTATAGGCGAGTTACCTTTGGAATAGGGCCTGAGGTCATTTTTCCATCACAGTATCCTCCTGTGTTCAATTCATCAGTGTACGTGCTGCTCACTGAAGGCTGTGGCTCCATCACTGGCAGGATGTGGCGTCGGTTACGCCTGTATTCCTTCCCTTCAGAAACCACCACATATGATCGTGGCTCATCACACTTTTGCTTCACGATTCCCACTTTGTTATGTCCCCTTTTTGTTTGGAGTCTTACCACCTGGTTTGGTGCCAGGGGGCGTAGTGGTTTGCTTGTCTTGTCGTAATAGTGTTTTGGGGTCCGCTGCTCCTTTGTTAACTGTGCTTTGATGCTGGTCTGGGTTTTTGCAGCTGGTTTCAGCAATTGCTTGCAGACGGGCAAAATAGTCAGAGTGCGACGATACAACAGCCTTTGTGCAGGTGAGTGAGCCCAGAGTGTTTTCTCGGTGCGTGTTTCGAATGCCGGGCAGATTCAGGTAGAAATCTGTCCCGTCTCTCACTGTGGTCTCTAACAGTTTCTTTGCACTCCTTACAGCCCTCTCACTGAGGATATTCGGGACTGCTTGTCACATGCTTGAAATCCCAGGATCGGGCAAAGTCATGGAAGGTCGGGCTAGTATGCTGGGTGCCGTTGACCGAGCATAGCTTATATGGCATCACATGGACAGAGAAATTATGCTTTAGCTTATTGATGACTGTCGATGATGACAGGCTGCTGAGCCAGTCCATCTCAAACCACCCAGAGTGTGAATCAACAAGCATTAGGTAGTGGTGATTCCTCCATTCAAATATGTCTGTGGCGACGAGAGACCAGGGCAGGTCCGGGACTGTGTGCAGTTTTAGTGGCTCTTTTTGCTGGTGGGGCTTCTGGCTGTTGCAGACGCCGCATGCCATAATGACATCCTGAATGTCTTCATTTATTGATGGCCAAAAAACACTTTCTCTCACCCTTCTCTTTGTGGATTCAACTCCTGGGTGTCCCATGTGTAGCACTTTCAAATACTCAGAGTGCAGGGCGGTGGGCACAACTGCCCTGTTTCCTTTCATGATGACCCTGTCTTCGACGGTGAGTTCATCACGGGTACTGAAGAATGGTCTCACATCTGTAGGTACACTGCTCGTACGTCTTAGCCAGCCCTGTTGAATGAAATGGGTGAGTTTCTACAGCACTGTGTCTGCAGCAGTGTATTGACGGAGTTCTTCAAGACGCCGTGGAGATATCAGTCGAACTGTCATCACTTCGAACCCTGGCCATTCTGGCCTCTGGAGGCTAAAGTTGCATCTTGGTGCACGGGAAAGGGTGTCGGCCAGGTAGAGGTGTTTTCCTTTTTTGTAGGTGAGAGTCAAGTCGAATTTTTGTAACTGTAGCATCATGCGTTGCAGTCGTGCTGGGATGGTGTGAAATGGTTTGTTGTTAAATGTGACCAAGGGCTGGTGGTCGGTCTCAATCGTGACCGGCTTGCCGTAGATGTAGTCATAGAACTTGTAGCAGGAGAAGATCACTGCTAGAAGTTCCTTCTCCATTTGCTCGTAGCTCATCTCCGTCTCTGTCAGTGTGCGAGACGCGTATGCCACCGGATTCCGCTATTGGAGGCAGGCAGCCTCTAAACCATACTGTGAAGCATGACAAGTGAGTCACTGCTTGCCTTACATCATAGTAATGTAGTACAGGTAGTCTGCTGATGCAGGCTTTGAGGTTGTCAAAATCATTCTGTTGGTGCTCCGTCTAATTCCACACCACTTCCTTGTGAAGCAGCTGATGTAGCGGTGTGGTGAGTTCACTCAGGTTTGGGATGAATTTGTCCAAGTAGTTTACCATCCCTAGAAAGCGCTGTAGACCTGGCTTGTCCCCTGGGGGTGGTATTTCACTATATGCTTTAATTTTTTTAGGGTCTGCTTTTAGTCCTTGATCTGTGAATGTGTGCCCAACATAGCTCACCTCGTTGAGTCCAAACTTGCATTTGCTTGGATTCAGTCTCAGTTTTACCTGTCTGGCATGAAGCAGTACCATTTTCAGGTTTCTTTCATGCTCATCAGGATCATTGCCTCCGATGATGATGTCATCCACGATTATAGCACATGGATATCCGGCAAAGATTTGTTCCATGGCTCTTTGGAACACTTCTGAGGCCGTACTAACCCCGAACAGCATCTTTAGGAACTTAAATAGGCCATAGGGAGTTGTGAATGTTGTGCGGAGATATGAGGCATCATCCAGTCTTACTTGACAGAAGGACATTTTGGCATCAAGGACGGAGAAAATGGTGTCACCTGACATTTGAGTGGCAACCTCCTCCACCATGCGCATGGGTTGGTGGGGGCGCATGAGGGCCTTGTTTAGGTTTCTGGGGTCTATGCAGATGCGCACGTCACCCGTCTCTTTCTTATGAGTTGCCACGAAATTTGAAACCCATTCTGTAGGCTAATCTATAGGTTCAATTAGTCCCAGAGTTTGCATTCGTTGGAGCTCTTGTTCCACTTTTCTTTGCATGGCAGCTGGGATACAACGTGGAGGGCTGACGACTGGTGTTATTTCTGGATTTACCTTCATCGAGTATGTTACAGGTAAGTCACCAACTTCATCTTTGCATTGGTCTGCATACTCCTGAAACATTTTCCGTGACAGGGTGTGATCCTTTACACAGTCTAGGTGGAATACCTCACTGCTGAAAGTGACCAGCTTCATCTCTAGGCTGTCCTGTAGGCCAAGAATGGAGTGAACATTTTATTCCACCACCTGGAACTGCAGGCTATACTGCTGTTCATTTAGCCTGCATGGTAATGTCACTGTGCCAACTGGTTTGATCATAGATCTGCCAAATGCTACGAGATTTATCTTTTTAGTTGGCACGTGCAGCTCCTAAACGTGCCTGAAGAGTTTGTATGTGTGTAGGGACATAACGTTACAAACGTTGGCGTAGACTACTTTCTAGAGACGGAGTAGTCCGAGGAATGTCTCCAGAATCCCACTTCTGACAACATGAAGATTTGTGAACAATGTAACCGAGTGAAAGTTTCACTTCTCTTTATTAACGTCCACAGCTCAACAGATATATCGTCCACCTGCCTCGAGTTCCAGCCGTACATACACAATAATTTCCGGGGGCCGTCTCACGAGAGCCACTCATAGTACCGTAACACACTAGGGTCAAATCACTAAACAGTTCCACTATCTACAAGTGGTGAGATTAGAGCAGACACCTACTACAAGAATGGAGTCTAAATCCAGCTCATTGGACAGCTCTGACACACTACAACTGGGAACACAACTTCGTAAATAGCTTTTGAAAATTATGATTAAACACAAAAGTTTGACTGGCAGTGGAAGGATTTGAAACAACGGCTACTCAAACCGGAGCCCAAATCAAGCACCTTGAACAACTCGACCACACTATATCACAGGAAATCTTTAATGATTTGAGTGTTCCAAAGTCAGACTTAATTGCGATTCAAATGAAGAAAGACAATTTGAACTTGGTGACAAATTTGGTTACGTAAAATGTTGTTGTGATTGCGCTATTGTGTATCATTGAATGAGCTTCAGAATTTACCCAATCAGTTATGAAATTGTGGCTCGTTGGTTTAAGGGTATGATTCTCGCTTAGGGTGCAAGAGATCCTGGGTTCAAATCCCGGACGAGCCCCAATAAGGAGCTTAGTTCTGAACTGAATGTTTTGTACTGACATTCAGTGCCCAGGATTGAACCAGAGTTTCTTGTCTGATTGTAACAACTTTATTTCAAGACCCTTTAAACTGTCATTTTTCTTGGCAGGCTAGTATTACATTTTTGTCATTGGTCTTGGTTGCCATCAACCTACAAACTTACTTTCATTGTTAAATAAAATTAATTTGGATAAATGTTCTCGTCAATAAAAAGGGAAAGGTCATTGCTGAAATGTAATTTAGACTGCAGATTCTATACTTTTGACCACATTCTACAAAAAAAACATGTTAGCAGCTCTCTCCATCAAGGTTCCACGTTGTAACAGTCAGCACTCTGACCTTTGAATCCAGTGATCTGATTTCAAATCCTATTGGAGCCTTGTAGATGGTAACTTCTTTAACCTCACGTATATTGAGTAAATCATCTCTCTGCATGTTTTTATGGCATGTAATCAGGTAAGATTTAAAAATTGTATGGTTCTCAAACGCTCCACTGTCTTCCTATTGATTGCATAGTACACTCAAAGATCTGCGAAGCACATTCACTTAAGTTACCTGTTCAACTTCGATTACTGCTTCTGATCTAGCATTTATTCTTCTTTGCATTATTAAGACCCAATCGGTAAGCTGGAATGACAGATGAACAAACATGGAATTTGTGTACATCTTTGAGGAAATTTGTTGTTTTCAAGAGAGGTTTCTAAGCATTTGAGCATGACATTGTCAGGCCTCTGTATGAACCTTAGAGAAAGGCCTTTCAAAATACTTTTTAAATGCAGATAATTGACTAGCAGTAGTGGGATTTGAACACACGCATCCTGCATTTCCTTTTGTTAAGTGAAATGAATCAAGGGCAGGTAACAGAGCCTTAAACTCCACAGTCAGGGCCTGGCTAATCCGTGTGTGATGCATTTTGGGTCTGAACAACTGCTCGGTGGGAACTCTAACACTTCTAAGGACTTTACCAAGTCAACCTCCATTTATTAGATTGGCCTTGTCTTTCAGTCATCTTACTTTGTAGGTTAGCAAGAGGGACACCGTTGTAAACCTTACCAAGCCGATGATTGCCACGGGCGGCCCGCGGCTGTAAGGAGTTGCATTAACTCTGGTTTCTCTACAAAGCGCATAAGCCTTTTACTAAAGACTTCCGTGGAGAGGGAAACCCAAGAGTTCAGTCAATTTTTGGTGGGCTTTGCTGTTTGGCTGATCCCTGCGTCATTGTGAAAAGGGAAGGTTTACCGCTGCGGAACTGGGTTGCGCCGAATCAATAGCCTCGAGTCAAACATGGTCAGAATATCCCTACAACCCATGGTTCCCGCTTTAACTACAGCAACAACGGCAACATCTCAACACATGGCTTCAAATCATGAAACGGTATTCCTACTCGTGGACAACAATCTAATGGGGTGCCGTTGATACTTGTGAATTGGAATTGGTGTGGGTTTTTAAACATAGAGAAAGTGGTTACCGATTGCATACCATGCTATATTATCAACTCTACTTGTGATTTGCGATATCTATAGGAAGTGGCATGTACGCAGAGACTGTGGACAATCACGAATTGGCTGAGAGTTAACGCTCACTTCAAACGCTACAGTGACAGCACACGCTTGAGCCTTGTGACCGCCCCTCTCGGCAGCGCTGCACTCATGACAACTGAGTATTTTCTTTCACATCAAAATCAGGGGAGAGCGTGAACGCAGTCCCCCACTACCACAAATTATGCAGTCGAGATTCCCACATTTGAGGAATTCGCACGGGTCAGCACAGCCGGAGTGCAATAGCTGAGCCTCGCCCTGGGTGAACCACCTTCTTGATCGTGGTATCTCCCCTGCCAGGTAAGTATGAGTTGCGTATGCCACGCACGACCACCCCCATCTGCCAAGTGTGCGTCTGTGTCGCGGTGTAGCGTTTTTAGGCAAAGAAACTAAATGTGTTTATACTATGTACGTTACATTCATAACCACAGCCTACATTTAAAACACTGCATGATATTTAGAAGACGGGTACACATTTTTCTCCTGTGATTAGATAGGGCTTTTGGTAAAATCCCCACCTCTCCAAGATTTTTGTGGTATTATGAGCGTTGGCTTTTGCAACGTTTGGACGTGTATTGGACCTGGCCAAACCTGCCATTATTCATGTTTTCGGGTAGCACCATTGGCTTGATCTGGCTTGATCTGCCCGGAAAAAGTTCAGAAGGAGTAAAAAAAAATAGGTTGTTGTGCTTGCCTCGGCAGAACATATGCAAAAATTGGAACGAGACAGAGAGGATTAGCAGAGTACTAGCTCACCCAATGGGCGCAAGGATGACACGCAAATCCGTGAAGCGCTCCATATTTTAGCTGACCGTCATCAACAGCCCTAACGGTCAGCCTTCAGCCGTGTTGGAACAAATGTAACGGCAGTCGAATGCCAACGTTCTGAGTAATTGTAGCAGCCCTCGAATCCCATTGTACACATTGGATTTTGGAACAGACAACATTGAACCCAAGGCAGCAATCGGTTGTTTTTCTGGGGGCGTGGCTGCAAACGGTGAGTCATCGTTATGCAAAACGAAATGCAAGACCCGAGGTTGAGGGAACTGTAAGGACGCTGCGTCTTCTGTCACAGGCGGCAGATCGGCATCGCTTCTCGGCCTTTTGGCTAAGATCAAGTGTAGTATCTGTTCTTATCAGTTTAATATCTGATATGTCCTCTATATGAGGGCTATATATTAAACGGATTTTTGGCTACAGGAGTTAAAAGAGGAGCTTGCTCCATTTGCTCCACGCATTGGCCCAGTATTGCAGTGCCGCTGGGGACGGTGCACTTCCATTAGTCACGTGAAATGAATCAAGGGAGTCTTAAACTCCACAGCCAGAGCCCGGCTCATCCGTGCGTGATGTGTTTTGGGTCTGAACAACTGCTCGGCGGCAACACTTGCAAGGACTGTACCAAGTCAACCTCCACTTGATCGATGGGGATTGTCTTTAAGTTCTGCTTTGTTTTGATGGGACTCCTACTGGTTAGTATAGTGGAAAGTATCCCTGCCTGTAACACATGAGCCCAGTGTTGAATTCCCCAACAGGGAGGTGCCCCGCGAGTGAAACAGTCGTGATTTCACCAGCTCTTTCTATATCCCATACACCTAATTGGTGGCACCCGGAGAGACGCAAACATTGTATCAATTGATTAGCCTGTCTGTAAACCGTGTCCGAAATTCCCACTTTCTGTATTATGGATGCTGTATGCTGGTTTTATTAGCAAAATGAAAAGGTTGAAAAGGAGCGTGAATGCCAATCAAAAGTGGACGGGTTGCAATGGCTGCTAGGCGGGGCTTAATATCTTACTTTGAAGCTTTGCAAAAGGGACACCGTCGTGCACCTTACCAAGCCGATGATTGCCACGGGCGGCCCGCGGCTGTAAGGAGTCGCATAAACTCTGGTTTCTCTACAAAGCGCATAAGCCTTTCGCCTTTTACTAAAGACTTCCGTGGAGAGAGACACCCAAGAGTTCAGTCAATTTTTGGTGGGCTTTGCTGTTTGGCTGAGCCCTGCGTCATTGTGAAAAGGGAAGGTTTACCGGTGCGGAACTGGGTTGCGCCGAATCAATGACCTCGAGTCAAACATGGTCAGAATATCCCTACAACCCATGGTTCCTGCTTTAACTACAGCAACAACGGCAACATCTCATCACATGGCTTCAAATCATGAAACGGTATTCCTACTCGTGGACAACAATCTAATGGGGTGCCGTTGATACTTGTGAATTGGAATTGGTGTGGGTTTTTAAACAGAGAAAGTGGTTACCGATTGCATACCATTCTATATTATCAACTCTACTTGTGATTTGGGAGATCTATAGGAAGTGTAATGTACGCAGAGACTGTGGACAATCACGCCTTCCAATTGGCTGAGAGTTAACGCTCACTTCAAACACTACAGTGACAGCACACGCTTGAGCCTTGTAACCGCCCCTCTCGGCAGCGCTGCACTCATGACAACTGAGTATTTTCTTTCACATCAAAATCAGGGGAGAGCGCGAACGCAGTCCCCCACTACCACAAATTATGCAGTCGAGATTCCCACATTTGAGGAATTCGCACGGGTCAGCACAGCCGGAGTGCAATAGCTGAGCCTCGCCCTGGGTGAACCACCTTCTTGATCGTGGTATCTCCCCTGCCAGGTAAGTATGAGTTGCGTATGCCACGCACGACCACCCCCATCTGCCAAGTATGCGTCTGTGTCGCGGTGTAGCATTTTTAGGCAAAGAAACTAAATGTGTTTATACTATGTACGTTACATTCATAACCACAGCCTACATTTAAAACACTGCATGATATTTAGAAGACGGGTACACATTTTTCTCCTGTGATTAGATAGGGCTTTTGGTAAAATCCCCACCTCTCCAAGATTTTTGTGGTATTATGAGCGTTGGCTTTTGCAACGTTTGGACGTGTATTGGACCTGGCCAAACCTGCCATTATTCATGTTTTCGGGTAGCACCATTGGCTTGATCTGGCTTGATCTGCCCGGAAAAAGTTCAGAAGGAGTAAAAAAAAATAGGTTGTTGTGCTTGCCTCGGCAGAACATTTGCAAAAATTGGAACGAGACAGAGAGGATTAGCAGAGTACTAGCTCACCCAATGGGCGCAAGGATGACACGCAAATCCGTGAAGCGCTCCATATTTTAGCTGACCGTCATCAACAGCCCTAACGGTCAGCCTTCAGCCGTATTGGAACAAATGTAACGGCAGTCGAATGCCAACGTTCTGAGTAATTGTAGCAGCCCTCGAATTCCATTGTCCACATTGGATTTTGGAACCGACAACATTGAACCCAAGGCAGCAATCGGTTGTTTTTCTGGGGGCGTGGCTGCAAACGGTGAGTCATCGTTATGCAAAACTAAATGCAAGACCCGAGCTTGAGGGAACTGTAAGGACGCTGCGTCTTCTGTCACAGGCGGCAGATCGGCATCGCTTCTCGGCCTTTTGGCTAAGATCAAGTGTAGTATCTGTTCTTATCAGTTTAATATCTGATATGTCCTCTATATGAGGGCTATATATTAAACGGATTTTTGGCTACAGGAGTTAAAAGAGGAGCTTGCTCCATTTGCTCCACGCATTGGCCCAGTATTGCAGTGCCGCTGGGGACGGTGCACTTCCATTAGTCACGTGAAATGAATCAAGGGAGTCTTAAACTCCACAGCCAGAGCCCGGCTCATCCGTGCGTGATGTGTTTTGGGTCTGAACAACTGCTCGGCGGCAACACTTGCAAGGACTGTACCAAGTCAACCTCCACTTGATCGATGGGGATTGTCTTTAAGTTCTGCTTTGTTTTGATGGGACTCCTACTGGTTAGTATAGTGGAAAGTATCCCTGCCTGTAACACATGAGCCCAGTGTTGAATTCCCCAACAGGGAGGTGCCCCGCGAGTGAAACAGTCGTGATTTCACCAGCTCTTTCTATATCCCATACACCTAATTGGTGGCACCCGGAGAGACGCAAACATTGTATCAATTGATTAGCCTGTCTGTAAACCGTGTCCGAAATTCCCACTTTCTGTATTATGGATGCTGTATGCTGGTTTTATTAGCAAAATGAAAAGGTTGAAAAGGAGCGTGAATGCCAATCAAAAGTGGACGGGTTGCAATGGCTGCTAGGCGGGGCTTAATATCTTACTTTGAAGCTTTGCAAAAGGGACACCGTCGTGCACCTTACCAAGCCGATGATTGCCACGGGCGGCCCGCGGCTGTAAGGAGTCGCATAAACTCTGGTTTCTCTACAAAGCGCATAAGCCTTTCGCCTTTTACTAAAGACTTCCGTGGAGAGAGACACCCAAGAGTTCAGTCAATTTTTGGTGGGCTTTGCTGTTTGGCTGAGCCCTGCGTCATTGTGAAAAGGGAAGGTTTACCGGTGCGGAACTGGGTTGCGCCGAATCAATGACCTCGAGTCAAACATGGTCAGAATATCCCTACAACCCATGGTTCCTGCTTTAACTACAGCAACAACGGCAACATCTCATCACATGGCTTCAAATCATGAAACGGTATTCCTACTCGTGGACAACAATCTAATGGGGTGCCGTTGATACTTGTGAATTGGAATTGGTGTGGGTTTTTAAACAGAGAAAGTGGTTACCGATTGCATACCATTCTATATTATCAACTCTACTTGTGATTTGGGAGATCTATAGGAAGTGTAATGTACGCAGAGACTGTGGACAATCACGCCTTCCAATTGGCTGAGAGTTAACGCTCACTTCAAACACTACAGTGACAGCACACGCTTGAGCCTTGTAACCGCCCCTCTCGGCAGCGCTGCACTCATGACAACTGAGTATTTTCTTTCACATCAAAATCAGGGGAGAGCGCGAACGCAGTCCCCCACTACCACAAATTATGCAGTCGAGATTCCCACATTTGAGGAATTCGCACGGGTCAGCACAGCCGGAGTGCAATAGCTGAGCCTCGCCCTGGGTGAACCACCTTCTTGATCGTGGTATCTCCCCTGCCAGGTAAGTATGAGTTGCGTATGCCACGCACGACCACCCCCATCTGCCAAGTATGCGTCTGTGTCGCGGTGTAGCATTTTTAGGCAAAGAAACTAAATGTGTTTATACTATGTACGTTACATTCATAACCACAGCCTACATTTAAAACACTGCATGATATTTAGAAGACGGGTACACATTTTTCTCCTGTGATTAGATAGGGCTTTTGGTAAAATCCCCACCTCTCCAAGATTTTTGTGGTATTATGAGCGTTGGCTTTTGCAACGTTTGGACGTGTATTGGACCTGGCCAAACCTGCCATTATTCATGTTTTCGGGTAGCACCATTGGCTTGATCTGGCTTGATCTGCCCGGAAAAAGTTCAGAAGGAGTAAAAAAAAATAGGTTGTTGTGCTTGCCTCGGCAGAACATTTGCAAAAATTGGAACGAGACAGAGAGGATTAGCAGAGTACTAGCTCACCCAATGGGCGCAAGGATGACACGCAAATCCGTGAAGCGCTCCATATTTTAGCTGACCGTCATCAACAGCCCTAACGGTCAGCCTTCAGCCGTATTGGAACAAATGTAACGGCAGTCGAATGCCAACGTTCTGAGTAATTGTAGCAGCCCTCGAATTCCATTGTCCACATTGGATTTTGGAACCGACAACATTGAACCCAAGGCAGCAATCGGTTGTTTTTCTGGGGGCGTGGCTGCAAACGGTGAGTCATCGTTATGCAAAACTAAATGCAAGACCCGAGCTTGAGGGAACTGTAAGGACGCTGCGTCTTCTGTCACAGGCGGCAGATCGGCATCGCTTCTCGGCCTTTTGGCTAAGATCAAGTGTAGTATCTGTTCTTATCAGTTTAATATCTGATATGTCCTCTATATGAGGGCTATATATTAAACGGATTTTTGGCTACAGGAGTTAAAAGAGGAGCTTGCTCCATTTGCTCCACGCATTGGCCCAGTATTGCAGTGCCGCTGGGGACGGTGCACTTCCATTAGTCACGTGAAATGAATCAAGGGAGTCTTAAACTCCACAGCCAGAGCCCGGCTCATCCGTGCGTGATGTGTTTTGGGTCTGAACAACTGCTCGGCGGCAACACTTGCAAGGACTGTACCAAGTCAACCTCCACTTGATCGATGGGGATTGTCTTTAAGTTCTGCTTTGTTTTGATGGGACTCCTACTGGTTAGTATAGTGGAAAGTATCCCTGCCTGTAACACATGAGCCCAGTGTTGAATTCCCCAACAGGGAGGTGCCCCGCGAGTGAAACAGTCGTGATTTCACCAGCTCTTTCTATATCCCATACACCTAATTGGTGGCACCCGGAGAGACGCAAACATTGTATCAATTGATTAGCCTGTCTGTAAACCGTGTCCGAAATTCCCACTTTCTGTATTATGGATGCTGTATGCTGGTTTTATTAGCAAAATGAAAAGGTTGAAAAGGAGCGTGAATGCCAATCAAAAGTGGACGGGTTGCAATGGCTGCTAGGCGGGGCTTAATATCTTACTTTGAAGCTTTGCAAAAGGGACACCGTCGTGCACCTTACCAAGCCGATGATTGCCACGGGCGGCCCGCGGCTGTAAGGAGTCGCATAAACTCTGGTTTCTCTACAAAGCGCATAAGCCTTTCGCCTTTTACTAAAGACTTCCGTGGAGAGAGACACCCAAGAGTTCAGTCAATTTTTGGTGGGCTTTGCTGTTTGGCTGAGCCCTGCGTCATTGTGAAAAGGGAAGGTTTACCGGTGCGGAACTGGGTTGCGCCGAATCAATATCCTCGAGTCAAACATGGTCAGAATATCCCTACAACCCATGGTTCCTGCTTTAACTACAGCAACAACGGCAACATCTCATCACATGGCTTCAAATCATGAAACGGTATTCCTACTCGTGGACAACAATCTAATGGGGTGCCGTTGATACTTGTGAATTGGAATTGGTGTGGGTTTTTAAACAGAGAAAGTGGTTACCGATTGCATACCATTCTATATTATCAACTCTACTTGTGATTTGGGAGATCTATAGGAAGTGTAATGTACGCAGAGACTGTGGACAATCACGCCTTCCAATTGGCTGAGAGTTAACGCTCACTTCAAACGCTACAGTGACAGCACACGCTTGAGCCTTGTAACCGCCCCTCTCGGCAGCGCTGCACTCATGACAACTGAGTATTTTCTTTCACATCAAAATCAGGGGAGAGCGCGAACGCAGTCCCCCACTACCACAAATTATGCAGTCGAGATTCCCACATTTGAGGAATTCGCACGGGTCAGCACAGCCGGAGTGCAATAGCTGAGCCTCGCCCTGGGTGAACCACCTTCTTGATCGTGGTATCTCCCCTGCCAGGTAAGTATGAGTTGCGTATGCCACGCACGACCACCCCCATCTGCCAAGTATGCGTCTGTGTCGCGGTGTAGCGTTTTTAGGCAAATAAACTAAATGTGTTTATACTATGTACGTTACATTCATAACCACAGCCTACATTTAAAACACTGCATGATATTTAGAAGACGGGTACACATTTTTCTCCTGTGATTAGAAAGAGCTTTTGGTAAAATCCCCACCTCTCCAAGATTTTTGTGGTATTATGAGCGTTGGCTTTTGCAACGTTTGGACGTGTATTGGACCTGGCCAAACCTGCCATTATTCATGTTTTCGGGTAGCACCATTGGCTTGATCTGGCTTGATCTGCCCGGAAAAAGTTCAGAAGGAGTAAAAAAAAATAGGTTGTTGTGCTTGCCTCGGCAGAACATATGCAAAAATTGGAACGAGACAGAGAGGATTAGCAGAGTACTAGCTCACCCAATGGGCGCAAGGATGACACGCAAATCCGTGAAGCGCTCCATATTTTAGCTGACCGTCATCAACAGCCCTAACGGTCAGCCTTCAGCCGTGTTGGAACAAATGTAACGGCAGTCGAATGCCAACGTTCTGAGTAATTGTTGCAGCCCTCGAATCCCATTGTCCACATTGGATTTTGGAACAGACAACATTGAACCCAAGGCAGCAATCGGTTGTTTTTCTGGGGGCGTGGCTGCAAACGGTGAGTCATCGTTATGCAAAACGAAATGCAAGACCCGAGGTTGAGGGAACTGTAAGGACGCTGCGTATTCTGTCACAGGCGGCAGATCGGCATCGCTTCTCGGCCTTTTGGCTAAGATCAAGTGTAGTATCTGTTCTTATCAGTTTAATATCTGATATGTCCTCTATATGAGGGCTATATATTAAACGGATTTTTGGCTACAGGAGTTAAAAGAGGAGCTTGCTCCATTTGCTCCACGCATTGGCCCAGTATTGCAGTGCCGCTGGGGACGGTGCACTTCCATTAGTCACGTGAAATGAATCAAGGGAGTCTTAAACTCCACAGCCAGAGCCCGGCTCATCCGTGCGTGATGTGTTTTGGGTCTGAACAACTGCTCGGCGGCAACACTTGCAAGGACTGTACCAAGTCAACCTCCACTTGATCGATGGGGATTGTCTTTAAGTTCTGCTGTGTTTTGATGGGACTCCTACTGGTTAGTATAGTGGAAAGTATCCCTGCCTGTAACACATGAGCCCAGTGTTGAATTCCCAACGGGGAGGTGCCCCGCGAGTGAAACAGTCGTGATTTCACCAGCTCTTTCTATATCCCATACACCTAATTGGTGGCACCCGGAGAGACGCAAACATTGTATCAATTGATTAGCCTGTCTGTAAACCGTGTCCGAAATTCCCACTTTCTGTATTATGGATGCTGTATGCTGCTTTCATTAGCAAAATGAAAAGGTTGAAAAGGAGCGTGAATGCCAATCAAAAGTGGACGGGTTGCAATGGCTGCTAGGCGGGGCTTAATATCTTACTTTGAAGCTTTGCAAAAGGGACACCGTCGTGCACCTTACCAAGCCGATGATTGCCACGGGCGGCCCGCGGCTGTAAGGAGTCGCATTAACTCTGGTTTCTCTACAAAGCGCATAAGCCTTTCGCCTTTTACTAAAGACTTCCGTGGAGAGGGACACCCAAGAGTTCAGTCAATTTTTGGTGGGCTTTGCTGTTTGGCTGAGCCCTGCGTCATTGTGAAAAGGGAAGGTTTACCGGTGCGGAACTGGGTTGCGCCGAATCAATAGCCTCGAGTCAAACATGGTCAGAATATCCCTACAACCCATGGTTCCCGCTTTAACTACAGCAACAACGGCGACATCTCAACACATGGCTTCAAATCATGAAACGGTATTCCTACTCGTGGACAACAATCTAATGGGGTGCCGTTGATACTTGTGAATTGGAATTGGTGTGGGTTTTTAAACATAGAGAAAGTGGTTACCGATTGCATACCATGCTATATTATCAACTCTACTTGTGATTTGGGAGATCTATAGGAAGTGGCATGTACGCAGAGACTGTGGACAATCACGAATTGGCTGAGAGTTAACGCTCACTTCAAACGCTACAGTGACAGCACACGCTTGAGCCTTGTGACCGCCCCTCTCGGCAGCGCTGCACTCATGACAACTGAGTATTTTCTTTCACATCAAAATCAGGGGAGAGCGCGAACGCAGTCCCCCACTACCACAAATTATGCAGTCGAGATTCCCACATTTGAGGAATTCGCACGGGTCAGCACAGCCGGAGTGCAATAGCTGAGCCTCGCCCTGGGTGAACCACCTTCTTGATCGTGGTATCTCCCCTGCCAGGTAAGTATGAGTTGCGTATGCCACGCACGACCACCCCCATCTGCCAAGTATGCGTCTGTGTCGCGGTGTAGCGTTTTTAGGCAAAGAAACTAAATGTGTTTATACTATGTACGTTACATTCATAACCACAGCCTACATTTAAAACACTGCATGATATTTAGAAGACGGGTACACATTTTTCTCCTGTGATTAGATAGGCCTTTTGGTAAAATCCCCACCTCTCCAAGATTTTTGTGGCATTATGAGCGTTGGCTTTCGCAACGTTTGGACGTGTATTGGACCTGGCCAAACCTGCCATTATTCATGTTTTCGGGTAGCACCATTGGCTTGATCTGGCTTGATCTGCCCGGAAAAAGTTCAGAAGGAGTAAAAAAAAATAGGTTGTCGTGCTTGCCTCGGCAGAACATATGCAAAAATTGGAACGAGACAGAGAGGATTAGCAGAGTACTAGCTCACCCAATGGGCGCAAGGATGACACGCAAATCAGTGAAGCGCTCCATATTTTAGCTGACCGTCATCAACAGCCCTAACGGTCAGCCTTCAGCCGTGTTGGAACAAATGTAACGGCAGTCGAATGCCAACGTTCTGAGTAATTGTAGCAGCCCTCGAATCCCATTGTCCACATTGGATTTTGGAACAGACAACATTGAACCCAAGGCAGCAATCGGTTGTTTTTCTGGGGGCGTGGCTGCAAACGGTGAGTCATCGTTATGCAAAACGAAATGCAAGACCCGAGGTTGAGGGAACTGTAAGGACGCTGCGTCTTCTGTCACAGGCGGCAGATCGGCATCGCTTCTCGGCCTTTTGGCTAAGATCAAGTGTAGTATCTGTTCTTATCAGTTTAATATCTGATATGTCCTCTATATGAGGGCTATATATTAAACGGATTTTTGGCTACAGGAGTTAAAAGAGGAGCTTGCTCCATTTGCTCCACGCATTGGCCCAGTATTGCAGTGCCGCTGGGGACGGTGCACTTCCATTAGTCACGTGAAATGAATCAAGGGAGTCTTAAACTCCACAGCCAGAGCCCGGCTCATCCGTGCGTGATGTGTTTTGGGTCTGAACAACTGCTCGGCGGCAACACTTGCAAGGACTGTACCAAGTCAACCTCCACTTGATCGATGGGGATTGTCTTTAAGTTCTGCTGTGTTTTGATGGGACTCCTACTGGTTAGTATAGTGGAAAGTATCCCTGCCTGTAACACATGAGCCCAGTGTTGAATTCCCCAACGGGGAGGTGCCCCGCGAGTGAAACAGTCGTGATTTCACCAGCTCTTTCTATATCCCATACACCTAATTGGTGGCACCCGGAGAGACGCAAACATTGTATCAATTGATTAGCCTGTCTGTAAACCGTGTCCGAAATTCCCACTTTCTGTATTATGGATGCTGTATGCTGCTTTCATTAGCAAAATGAAAAGGTTGAAAAGGAGCGTGAATGCCAATCAAAAGTGGACGGGTTGCAATGGCTGCTAGGCGGGGCTTAATATCTTACTTTGAAGCTTTGCAAAAGGGACACCGTCGTGCACCTTACCAAGCCGATGATTGCCACGGGCGGCCCGCGGCTGTAAGGAGTCGCATTAACTCTGGTTTCTCTACAAAGCGCATAAGCCTTTCGCCTTTTACTAAAGACTTCCGTGGAGAGGGACACCCAAGAGTTCAGTCAATTTTTGGTGGGCTTTGCTGTTTGGCTGAGCCCTGCGTCATTGTGAAAAGGGAAGGTTTACCGGTGCGGAACTGGGTTGCGCCGAATCAATAGCCTCGAGTCAAACATGGTCAGAATATCCCTACAACCCATGGTTCCCGCTTTAACTACAGCAACAACGGCGACATCTCAACACATGGCTTCAAATCATGAAACGGTATTCCTACTCGTGGACAACAATCTAATGGGGTGCCGTTGATACTTGTGAATTGGAATTGGTGTGGGTTTTTAAACATAGAGAAAGTGGTTACCGATTGCATACCATGCTATATTATCAACTCTACTTGTGATTTGGGAGATCTATAGGAAGTGGCATGTACGCAGAGACTGTGGACAATCACGAATTGGCTGAGAGTTAACGCTCACTTCAAACGCTACAGTGACAGCACACGCTTGAGCCTTGTGACCGCCCCTCTCGGCAGCGCTGCACTCATGACAACTGAGTATTTTCTTTCACATCAAAATCAGGGGAGAGCGCGAACGCAGTCCCCCACTACCACAAATTATGCAGTCGAGATTCCCACATTTGAGGAATTCGCACGGGTCAGCACAGCCGGAGTGCAATAGCTGAGCCTCGCCCTGGGTGAACCACCTTCTTGATCGTGGTATCTCCCCTGCCAGGTAAGTATGAGTTGCGTATGCCACGCACGACCACCCCCATCTGCCAAGTATGCGTCTGTGTCGCGGTGTAGCGTTTTTAGGCAAAGAAACTAAATGTGTTTATACTATGTACGTTACATTCATAACCACAGCCTACATTTAAAACACTGCATGATATTTAGAAGACGGGTACACATTTTTCTCCTGTGATTAGATAGGCCTTTTGGTAAAATCCCCACCTCTCCAAGATTTTTGTGGCATTATGAGCGTTGGCTTTCGCAACGTTTGGACGTGTATTGGACCTGGCCAAACCTGCCATTATTCATGTTTTCGGGTAGCACCATTGGCTTGATCTGGCTTGATCTGCCCGGAAAAAGTTCAGAAGGAGTAAAAAAAAATAGGTTGTCGTGCTTGCCTCGGCAGAACATATGCAAAAATTGGAACGAGACAGAGAGGATTAGCAGAGTACTAGCTCACCCAATGGGCGCAAGGATGACACGCAAATCAGTGAAGCGCTCCATATTTTAGCTGACCGTCATCAACAGCCCTAACGGTCAGCCTTCAGCCGTGTTGGAACAAATGTAACGGCAGTCGAATGCCAACGTTCTGAGTAATTGTAGCAGCCCTCGAATCCCATTGTCCACATTGGATTTTGGAACAGACAACATTGAACCCAAGGCAGCAATCGGTTGTTTTTCTGGGGGCGTGGCTGCAAACGGTGAGTCATCGTTATGCAAAACGAAATGCAAGACCCGAGGTTGAGGGAACTGTAAGGACGCTGCGTCTTCTGTCACAGGCGGCAGATCGGCATCGCTTCTCGGCCTTTTGGCTAAGATCAAGTGTAGTATCTGTTCTTATCAGTTTAATATCTGATATGTCCTCTATATGAGGGCTATATATTAAACGGATTTTTGGCTACAGGAGTTAAAAGAGGAGCTTGCTCCATTTGCTCCACGCATTGGCCCAGTATTGCAGTGCCGCTGGGGACGGTGCACTTCCATTAGTCACGTGAAATGAATCAAGGGAGTCTTAAACTCCACAGCCAGAGCCCGGCTCATCCGTGCGTGATGTGTTTTGGGTCTGAACAACTGCTCGGCGGCAACACTTGCAAGGACTGTACCAAGTCAACCTCCACTTGATCGATGGGGATTGTCTTTAAGTTCTGCTGTGTTTTGATGGGACTCCTACTGGTTAGTATAGTGGAAAGTATCCCTGCCTGTAACACATGAGCCCAGTGTTGAATTCCCCAACGGGGAGGTGCCCCGCGAGTGAAACAGTCGTGATTTCACCAGCTCTTTCTATATCCCATACACCTAATTGGTGGCACCCGGAGAGACGCAAACATTGTATCAATTGATTAGCCTGTCTGTAAACCGTGTCCGAAATTCCCACTTTCTGTATTATGGATGCTGTATGCTGCTTTCATTAGCAAAATGAAAAGGTTGAAAAGGAGCGTGAATGCCAATCAAAAGTGGACGGGTTGCAATGGCTGCTAGGCGGGGCTTAATATCTTACTTTGAAGCTTTGCAAAAGGGACACCGTCGTGCACCTTACCAAGCCGATGATTGCCACGGGCGGCCCGCGGCTGTAAGGAGTCGCATTAACTCTGGTTTCTCTACAAAGCGCATAAGCCTTTCGCCTTTTACTAAAGACTTCCGTGGAGAGGGACACCCAAGAGTTCAGTCAATTTTTGGTGGGCTTTGCTGTTTGGCTGAGCCCTGCGTCATTGTGAAAAGGGAAGGTTTACCGGTGCGGAACTGGGTTGCGCCGAATCAATAGCCTCGAGTCAAACATGGTCAGAATATCCCTACAACCCAGTGGTTCCCGCTTTAACTACAGCAACAACGGCGACATCTCAACACATGGCTTCAAATCATGAAACGGTATTCCTACTCGTGGACAACAATCTAATGGGGTGCCGTTGATACTTGTGAATTGGAATTGGTGTGGGTTTTTAAACATAGAGAAAGTGGTTACCGATTGCATACCATGCTATATTATCAACTCTACTTGTGATTTGGGAGATCTATAGGAAGTGGCATGTACGCAGAGACTGTGGACAATCACGAATTGGCTGAGAGTTAACGCTCACTTCAAACGCTACAGTGACAGCACACGCTTGAGCCTTGTGACCGCCCCTCTCGGCAGCGCTGCACTCATGACAACTGAGTATTTTCTTTCACATCAAAATCAGGGGAGAGCGCGAACGCAGTCCCCCACTACCACAAATTATGCAGTCGAGATTCCCACATTTGAGGAATTCGCACGGGTCAGCACAGCCGGAGTGCAATAGCTGAGCCTCGCCCTGGGTGAACCACCTTCTTGATCGTGGTATCTCCCCTGCCAGGTAAGTATGAGTTGCGTATGCCACGCACGACCACCCCCATCTGCCAAGTATGCGTCTGTGTCGCGGTGTAGCGTTTTTAGGCAAAGAAACTAAATGTGTTTATACTATGTACGTTACATTCATAACCACAGCCTACATTTAAAACACTGCATGATATTTAGAAGACGGGTACACATTTTTCTCCTGTGATTAGATAGGGCTTTTGGTAAAATCCCCACCTCTCCAAGATTTTTGTGGCATTATGAGCGTTGGCTTTCGCAACGTTTGGACGTGTATTGGACCTGGCCAAACCTGCCATTATTCATGTTTTCGGGTAGCACCATTGGCTTGATCTGGCTTGATCTGCCCGGAAAAAGTTCAGAAGGAGTAAAAAAAAATAGGTTGTCGTGCTTGCCTCGGCAGAACATATGCAAAAATTGGAACGAGACAGAGAGGTTTAGCAGAGTACTAGCTCACCCAATGGGCGCAAGGATGACACGCAAATCAGTGAAGCGCTCCATATTTTAGCTGACCGTCATCAACAGCCCTAACGGTCAGCCTTCAGCCGTGTTGGAACAAATGTAACGGCAGTCGAATGCCAACGTTCTGAGTAATTGTAGCAGCCCTCGAATCCCATTGTCCACATTGGATTTTGGAACAGACAACATTGAACCCAAGGCAGCAATCGGTTGTTTTTCTGGGGGCGTGGCTGCAAACGGTGAGTCATCGTTATGCAAAACGAAATGCAAGACCCGAGGTTGAGGGAACTGTAAGGACGCTGCGTCTTCTGTCACAGGCGGCAGATCGGCATCGCTTCTCGGCCTTTTGGCTAAGATCAAGTGTAGTATCTGTTCTTATCAGTTTAATATCTGATATGTCCTCTATATGAGGGCTATATATTAAACGGATTTTTGGCTACAGGAGTTAAAAGAGGAGCTTGCTCCATTTGCTCCACGCATTGGCCCAGTATTGCAGTGCCGCTGGGGACGGTGCACTTCCATTAGTCACGTGAAATGAATCAAGGGAGTCTTAAACTCCACAGCCAGAGCCCGGCTCATCCGTGCGTGATGTGTTTTGGGTCTGAACAACTGCTCGGCGGCAACACTTGCAAGGACTGTACCAAGTCAACCTCCACTTGATCGATGGGGATTGTCTTTAAGTTCTGCTGTGTTTTGATGGGACTCCTACTGGTTAGTATAGTGGAAAGTATCCCTGCCTGTAACACATGAGCCCAGTGTTGAATTCCCCAACGGGGAGGTGCCCCGCGAGTGAAACAGTCGTGATTTCACCAGCTCTTTCTATATCCCATACACCTAATTGGTGGCACCCGGAGAGACGCAAACATTGTATCAATTGATTAGCCTGTCTGTAAACCGTGTCCGAAATTCCCACTTTCTGTATTATGGATGCTGTATGCTGCTTTCATTAGCAAAATGAAAAGGTTGAAAAGGAGCGTGAATGCCAATCAAAAGTGGACGGGTTGCAATGGCTGCTAGGCGGGGCTTAATATCTTACTTTGAAGCTTTGCAAAAGGGACACCGTCGTGCACCTTACCAAGCCGATGATTGCCACGGGCGGCCCGCGGCTGTAAGGAGTCGCATTAACTCTGGTTTCTCTACAAAGCGCATAAGCCTTTCGCCTTTTACTAAAGACTTCCGTGGAGAGGGACACCCAAGAGTTCAGTCAATTTTTGGTGGGCTTTGCTGTTTGGCTGAGCCCTGCGTCATTGTGAAAAGGGAAGGTTTACCGGTGCGGAACTGGGTTGCGCCGAATCAATAGCCTCGAGTCAAACATGGTCAGAATATCCCTACAACCCAGTGGTTCCCGCTTTAACTACAGCAACAACGGCGACATCTCAACACATGGCTTCAAATCATGAAACGGTATTCCTACTCGTGGACAACAATCTAATGGGGTGCCGTTGATACTTGTGAATTGGAATTGGTGTGGGTTTTTAAACATAGAGAAAGTGGTTACCGATTGCATACCATGCTATATTATCAACTCTACTTGTGATTTGGGAGATCTATAGGAAGTGGCATGTACGCAGAGACTGTGGACAATCACGAATTGGCTGAGAGTTAACGCTCACTTCAAACGCTACAGTGACAGCACACGCTTGAGCCTTGTGACCGCCCCTCTCGGCAGCGCTGCACTCATGACAACTGAGTATTTTCTTTCACATCAAAATCAGGGGAGAGCGCGAACGCAGTCCCCCACTACCACAAATTATGCAGTCGAGATTCCCACATTTGAGGAATTCGCACGGGTCAGCACAGCCGGAGTGCAATAGCTGAGCCTCGCCCTGGGTGAACCACCTTCTTGATCGTGGTATCTCCCCTGCCAGGTAAGTATGAGTTGCGTATGCCACGCACGACCACCCCCATCTGCCAAGTATGCGTCTGTGTCGCGGTGTAGCGTTTTTAGGCAAAGAAACTAAATGTGTTTATACTATGTACGTTACATTCATAACCACAGCCTACATTTAAAACACTGCATGATATTTAGAAGACGGGTACACATTTTTCTCCTGTGATTAGATAGGCCTTTTGGTAAAATCCCCACCTCTCCAAGATTTTTGTGGCATTATGAGCGTTGGCTTTCGCAACGTTTGGACGTGTATTGGACCTGGCCAAACCTGCCATTATTCATGTTTTCGGGTAGCACCATTGGCTTGATCTGGCTTGATCTGCCCGGAAAAAGTTCAGAAGGAGTAAAAAAAAATAGGTTGTCGTGCTTGCCTCGGCAGAACATATGCAAAAATTGGAACGAGACAGAGAGGTTTAGCAGAGTACTAGCTCACCCAATGGGCGCAAGGATGACACGCAAATCAGTGAAGCGCTCCATATTTTAGCTGACCGTCATCAACAGCCCTAACGGTCAGCCTTCAGCCGTGTTGGAACAAATGTAACGGCAGTCGAATGCCAACGTTCTGAGTAATTGTAGCAGCCCTCGAATCCCATTGTCCACATTGGATTTTGGAACAGACAACATTGAACCCAAGGCAGCAATCGGTTGTTTTTCTGGGGGCGTGGCTGCAAACGGTGAGTCATCGTTATGCAAAACGAAATGCAAGACCCGAGGTTGAGGGAACTGTAAGGACGCTGCGTCTTCTGTCACAGGCGGCAGATCGGCATCGCTTCTCGGCCTTTTGGCTAAGATCAAGTGTAGTATCTGTTCTTATCAGTTTAATATCTGATATGTCCTCTATATGAGGGCTATATATTAAACGGATTTTTGGCTACAGGAGTTAAAAGAGGAGCTTGCTCCATTTGCTCCACGCATTGGCCCAGTATTGCAGTGCCGCTGGGGACGGTGCACTTCCATTAGTCACGTGAAATGAATCAAGGGAGTCTTAAACTCCACAGCCAGAGCCCGGCTCATCCGTGCGTGATGTGTTTTGGGTCTGAACAACTGCTCGGCGGCAACACTTGCAAGGACTGTACCAAGTCAACCTCCACTTGATCGATGGGGATTGTCTTTAAGTTCTGCTGTGTTTTGATGGGACTCCTACTGGTTAGTATAGTGGAAAGTATCCCTGCCTGTAACACATGAGCCCAGTGTTGAATTCCCCAACGGGGAGGTGCCCCGCGAGTGAAACAGTCGTGATTTCACCAGCTCTTTCTATATCCCATACACCTAATTGGTGGCACCCGGAGAGACGCAAACATTGTATCAATTGATTAGCCTGTCTGTAAACCGTGTCCGAAATTCCCACTTTCTGTATTATGGATGCTGTATGCTGCTTTCATTAGCAAAATGAAAAGGTTGAAAAGGAGCGTGAATGCCAATCAAAAGTGGACGGGTTGCAATGGCTGCTAGGCGGGGCTTAATATCTTACTTTGAAGCTTTGCAAAAGGGACACCGTCGTGCACCTTACCAAGCCGATGATTGCCACGGGCGGCCCGCGGCTGTAAGGAGTCGCATTAACTCTGGTTTCTCTACAAAGCGCATAAGCCTTTCGCCTTTTACTAAAGACTTCCGTGGAGAGGGACACCCAAGAGTTCAGTCAATTTTTGGTGGGCTTTGCTGTTTGGCTGAGCCCTGCGTCATTGTGAAAAGGGAAGGTTTACCGGTGCGGAACTGGGTTGCGCCGAATCAATAGCCTCGAGTCAAACATGGTCAGAATATCCCTACAACCCAGTGGTTCCCGCTTTAACTACAGCAACAACGGCGACATCTCAACACATGGCTTCAAATCATGAAACGGTATTCCTACTCGTGGACAACAATCTAATGGGGTGCCGTTGATACTTGTGAATTGGAATTGGTGTGGGTTTTTAAACATAGAGAAAGTGGTTACCGATTGCATACCATGCTATATTATCAACTCTACTTGTGATTTGGGAGATCTATAGGAAGTGGCATGTACGCAGAGACTGTGGACAATCACGAATTGGCTGAGAGTTAACGCTCACTTCAAACGCTACAGTGACAGCACACGCTTGAGCCTTGTGACCGCCCCTCTCGGCAGCGCTGCACTCATGACAACTGAGTATTTTCTTTCACATCAAAATCAGGGGAGAGCGCGAACGCAGTCCCCCACTACCACAAATTATGCAGTCGAGATTCCCACATTTGAGGAATTCGCACGGGTCAGCACAGCCGGAGTGCAATAGCTGAGCCTCGCCCTGGGTGAACCACCTTCTTGATCGTGGTATCTCCCCTGCCAGGTAAGTATGAGTTGCGTATGCCACGCACGACCACCCCCATCTGCCAAGTATGCGTCTGTGTCGCGGTGTAGCGTTTTTAGGCAAAGAAACTAAATGTGTTTATACTATGTACGTTACATTCATAACCACAGCCTACATTTAAAACACTGCATGATATTTAGAAGACGGGTACACATTTTTCTCCTGTGATTAGATAGGGCCTTTTGGTAAAATCCCCACCTCTCCAAGATTTTTGTGGCATTATGAGCGTTGGCTTTCGCAACGTTTGGACGTGTATTGGACCTGGCCAAACCTGCCATTATTCATGTTTTCGGGTAGCACCATTGGCTTGATCTGGCTTGATCTGCCCGGAAAAAGTTCAGAAGGAGTAAAAAAAAATAGGTTGTCGTGCTTGCCTCGGCAGAACATATGCAAAAATTGGAACGAGACAGAGAGGATTAGCAGAGTACTAGCTCACCCAATGGGCGCAAGGATGACACGCAAATCAGTGAAGCGCTCCATATTTTAGCTGACCGTCATCAACAGCCCTAACGGTCAGCCTTCAGCCGTGTTGGAACAAATGTAACGGCAGTCGAATGCCAACGTTCTGAGTAATTGTAGCAGCCCTCGAATCCCATTGTCCACATTGGATTTTGGAACAGACAACATTGAACCCAAGGCAGCAATCGGTTGTTTTTCTGGGGGCGTGGCTGCAAACGGTGAGTCATCGTTATGCAAAACGAAATGCAAGACCCGAGGTTGAGGGAACTGTAAGGACGCTGCGTCTTCTGTCACAGGCGGCAGATCGGCATCGCTTCTCGGCCTTTTGGCTAAGATCAAGTGTAGTATCTGTTCTTATCAGTTTAATATCTGATATGTCCTCTATATGAGGGCTATATATTAAACGGATTTTTGGCTACAGGAGTTAAAAGAGGAGCTTGCTCCATTTGCTCCACGCATTGGCCCAGTATTGCAGTGCCGCTGGGGACGGTGCACTTCCATTAGTCACGTGAAATGAATCAAGGGAGTCTTAAACTCCACAGCCAGAGCCCGGCTCATCCGTGCGTGATGTGTTTTGGGTCTGAACAACTGCTCGGCGGCAACACTTGCAAGGACTGTACCAAGTCAACCTCCACTTGATCGATGGGGATTGTCTTTAAGTTCTGCTGTGTTTTGATGGGACTCCTACTGGTTAGTATAGTGGAAAGTATCCCTGCCTGTAACACATGAGCCCAGTGTTGAATTCCCCAACGGGGAGGTGCCCCGCGAGTGAAACAGTCGTGATTTCACCAGCTCTTTCTATATCCCATACACCTAATTGGTGGCACCCGGAGAGACGCAAACATTGTATCAATTGATTAGCCTGTCTGTAAACCGTGTCCGAAATTCCCACTTTCTGTATTATGGATGCTGTATGCTGCTTTCATTAGCAAAATGAAAAGGTTGAAAAGGAGCGTGAATGCCAATCAAAAGTGGACGGGTTGCAATGGCTGCTAGGCGGGGCTTAATATCTTACTTTGAAGCTTTGCAAAAGGGACACCGTCGTGCACCTTACCAAGCCGATGATTGCCACGGGCGGCCCGCGGCTGTAAGGAGTCGCATTAACTCTGGTTTCTCTACAAAGCGCATAAGCCTTTCGCCTTTTACTAAAGACTTCCGTGGAGAGGGACACCCAAGAGTTCAGTCAATTTTTGGTGGGCTTTGCTGTTTGGCTGAGCCCTGCGTCATTGTGAAAAGGGAAGGTTTACCGGTGCGGAACTGGGTTGCGCCGAATCAATAGCCTCGAGTCAAACATGGTCAGAATATCCCTACAACCCAGTGGTTCCCGCTTTAACTACAGCAACAACGGCGACATCTCAACACATGGCTTCAAATCATGAAACGGTATTCCTACTCGTGGACAACAATCTAATGGGGTGCCGTTGATACTTGTGAATTGGAATTGGTGTGGGTTTTTAAACATAGAGAAAGTGGTTACCGATTGCATACCATGCTATATTATCAACTCTACTTGTGATTTGGGAGATCTATAGGAAGTGGCATGTACGCAGAGACTGTGGACAATCACGAATTGGCTGAGAGTTAACGCTCACTTCAAACGCTACAGTGACAGCACACGCTTGAGCCTTGTGACCGCCCCTCTCGGCAGCGCTGCACTCATGACAACTGAGTATTTTCTTTCACATCAAAATCAGGGGAGAGCGCGAACGCAGTCCCCCACTACCACAAATTATGCAGTCGAGATTCCCACATTTGAGGAATTCGCACGGGTCAGCACAGCCGGAGTGCAATAGCTGAGCCTCGCCCTGGGTGAACCACCTTCTTGATCGTGGTATCTCCCCTGCCAGGTAAGTATGAGTTGCGTATGCCACGCACGACCACCCCCATCTGCCAAGTATGCGTCTGTGTCGCGGTGTAGCGTTTTTAGGCAAAGAAACTAAATGTGTTTATACTATGTACGTTACATTCATAACCACAGCCTACATTTAAAACACTGCATGATATTTAGAAGACGGGTACACATTTTTCTCCTGTGATTAGATAGGCCTTTTGGTAAAATCCCCACCTCTCCAAGATTTTTGTGGCATTATGAGCGTTGGCTTTCGCAACGTTTGGACGTGTATTGGACCTGGCCAAACCTGCCATTATTCATGTTTTCGGGTAGCACCATTGGCTTGATCTGGCTTGATCTGCCCGGAAAAAGTTCAGAAGGAGTAAAAAAAAATAGGTTGTCGTGCTTGCCTCGGCAGAACATATGCAAAAATTGGAACGAGACAGAGAGGTTTAGCAGAGTACTAGCTCACCCAATGGGCGCAAGGATGACACGCAAATCAGTGAAGCGCTCCATATTTTAGCTGACCGTCATCAACAGCCCTAACGGTCAGCCTTCAGCCGTGTTGGAACAAATGTAACGGCAGTCGAATGCCAACGTTCTGAGTAATTGTAGCAGCCCTCGAATCCCATTGTCCACATTGGATTTTGGAACAGACAACATTGAACCCAAGGCAGCAATCGGTTGTTTTTCTGGGGGCGTGGCTGCAAACGGTGAGTCATCGTTATGCAAAACGAAATGCAAGACCCGAGGTTGAGGGAACTGTAAGGACGCTGCGTCTTCTGTCACAGGCGGCAGATCGGCATCGCTTCTCGGCCTTTTGGCTAAGATCAAGTGTAGTATCTGTTCTTATCAGTTTAATATCTGATATGTCCTCTATATGAGGGCTATATATTAAACGGATTTTTGGCTACAGGAGTTAAAAGAGGAGCTTGCTCCATTTGCTCCACGCATTGGCCCAGTATTGCAGTGCCGCTGGGGACGGTGCACTTCCATTAGTCACGTGAAATGAATCAAGGGAGTCTTAAACTCCACAGCCAGAGCCCGGCTCATCCGTGCGTGATGTGTTTTGGGTCTGAACAACTGCTCGGCGGCAACACTTGCAAGGACTGTACCAAGTCAACCTCCACTTGATCGATGGGGATTGTCTTTAAGTTCTGCTGTGTTTTGATGGGACTCCTACTGGTTAGTATAGTGGAAAGTATCCCTGCCTGTAACACATGAGCCCAGTGTTGAATTCCCCAACGGGGAGGTGCCCCGCGAGTGAAACAGTCGTGATTTCACCAGCTCTTTCTATATCCCATACACCTAATTGGTGGCACCCGGAGAGACGCAAACATTGTATCAATTGATTAGCCTGTCTGTAAACCGTGTCCGAAATTCCCACTTTCTGTATTATGGATGCTGTATGCTGCTTTCATTAGCAAAATGAAAAGGTTGAAAAGGAGCGTGAATGCCAATCAAAAGTGGACGGGTTGCAATGGCTGCTAGGCGGGGCTTAATATCTTACTTTGAAGCTTTGCAAAAGGGACACCGTCGTGCACCTTACCAAGCCGATGATTGCCACGGGCGGCCCGCGGCTGTAAGGAGTCGCATTAACTCTGGTTTCTCTACAAAGCGCATAAGCCTTTCGCCTTTTACTAAAGACTTCCGTGGAGAGGGACACCCAAGAGTTCAGTCAATTTTTGGTGGGCTTTGCTGTTTGGCTGAGCCCTGCGTCATTGTGAAAAGGGAAGGTTTACCGGTGCGGAACTGGGTTGCGCCGAATCAATAGCCTCGAGTCAAACATGGTCAGAATATCCCTACAACCCAGTGGTTCCCGCTTTAACTACAGCAACAACGGCGACATCTCAACACATGGCTTCAAATCATGAAACGGTATTCCTACTCGTGGACAACAATCTAATGGGGTGCCGTTGATACTTGTGAATTGGAATTGGTGTGGGTTTTTAAACATAGAGAAAGTGGTTACCGATTGCATACCATGCTATATTATCAACTCTACTTGTGATTTGGGAGATCTATAGGAAGTGGCATGTACGCAGAGACTGTGGACAATCACGAATTGGCTGAGAGTTAACGCTCACTTCAAACGCTACAGTGACAGCACACGCTTGAGCCTTGTGACCGCCCCTCTCGGCAGCGCTGCACTCATGACAACTGAGTATTTTCTTTCACATCAAAATCAGGGGAGAGCGCGAACGCAGTCCCCCACTACCACAAATTATGCAGTCGAGATTCCCACATTTGAGGAATTCGCACGGGTCAGCACAGCCGGAGTGCAATAGCTGAGCCTCGCCCTGGGTGAACCACCTTCTTGATCGTGGTATCTCCCCTGCCAGGTAAGTATGAGTTGCGTATGCCACGCACGACCACCCCCATCTGCCAAGTATGCGTCTGTGTCGCGGTGTAGCGTTTTTAGGCAAAGAAACTAAATGTGTTTATACTATGTACGTTACATTCATAACCACAGCCTACATTTAAAACACTGCATGATATTTAGAAGACGGGTACACATTTTTCTCCTGTGATTAGATAGGGCTTTTGGTAAAATCCCCACCTCTCCAAGATTTTTGTGGCATTATGAGCGTTGGCTTTCGCAACGTTTGGACGTGTATTGGACCTGGCCAAACCTGCCATTATTCATGTTTTCGGGTAGCACCATTGGCTTGATCTGGCTTGATCTGCCCGGAAAAAGTTCAAAAGGAGTAAAAAAAAATAGGTTGTCGTGCTTGCCTCGGCAGAACATATGCAAAAATTGGAACGAGACAGAGAGGTTTAGCAGAGTACTAGCTCACCCAATGGGCGCAAGGATGACACGCAAATCAGTGAAGCGCTCCATATTTTAGCTGACCGTCATCAACAGCCCTAACGGTCAGCCTTCAGCCGTGTTGGAACAAATGTAACGGCAGTCGAATGCCAACGTTCTGAGTAATTGTAGCAGCCCTCGAATCCCATTGTCCACATTGGATTTTGGAACAGACAACATTGAACCCAAGGCAGCAATCGGTTGTTTTTCTGGGGGCGTGGCTGCAAACGGTGAGTCATCGTTATGCAAAACGAAATGCAAGACCCGAGGTTGAGGGAACTGTAAGGACGCTGCGTCTTCTGTCACAGGCGGCAGATCGGCATCGCTTCTCGGCCTTTTGGCTAAGATCAAGTGTAGTATCTGTTCTTATCAGTTTAATATCTGATATGTCCTCTATATGAGGGCTATATATTAAACGGATTTTTGGCTACAGGAGTTAAAAGAGGAGCTTGCTCCATTTGCTCCACGCATTGGCCCAGTATTGCAGTGCCGCTGGGGACGGTGCACTTCCATTAGTCACGTGAAATGAATCAAGGGAGTCTTAAACTCCACAGCCAGAGCCCGGCTCATCCGTGCGTGATGTGTTTTGGGTCTGAACAACTGCTCGGCGGCAACACTTGCAAGGACTGTACCAAGTCAACCTCCACTTGATCGATGGGGATTGTCTTTAAGTTCTGCTGTGTTTTGATGGGACTCCTACTGGTTAGTATAGTGGAAAGTATCCCTGCCTGTAACACATGAGCCCAGTGTTGAATTCCCCAACGGGGAGGTGCCCCGCGAGTGAAACAGTCGTGATTTCACCAGCTCTTTCTATATCCCATACACCTAATTGGTGGCACCCGGAGAGACGCAAACATTGTATCAATTGATTAGCCTGTCTGTAAACCGTGTCCGAAATTCCCACTTTCTGTATTATGGATGCTGTATGCTGCTTTCATTAGCAAAATGAAAAGGTTGAAAAGGAGCGTGAATGCCAATCAAAAGTGGACGGGTTGCAATGGCTGCTAGGCGGGGCTTAATATCTTACTTTGAAGCTTTGCAAAAGGGACACCGTCGTGCACCTTACCAAGCCGATGATTGCCACGGGCGGCCCGCGGCTGTAAGGAGTCGCATTAACTCTGGTTTCTCTACAAAGCGCATAAGCCTTTCGCCTTTTACTAAAGACTTCCGTGGAGAGGGACACCCAAGAGTTCAGTCAATTTTTGGTGGGCTTTGCTGTTTGGCTGAGCCCTGCGTCATTGTGAAAAGGGAAGGTTTACCGGTGCGGAACTGGGTTGCGCCGAATCAATAGCCTCGAGTCAAACATGGTCAGAATATCCCTACAACCAGTGGTTCCCGCTTTAACTACAGCAACAACGGCGACATCTCAACACATGGCTTCAAATCATGAAACGGTATTCCTACTCGTGGACAACAATCTAATGGGGTGCCGTTGATACTTGTGAATTGGAATTGGTGTGGGTTTTTAAACATAGAGAAAGTGGTTACCGATTGCATACCATGCTATATTATCAACTCTACTTGTGATTTGGGAGATCTATAGGAAGTGGCATGTACGCAGAGACTGTGGACAATCACGAATTGGCTGAGAGTTAACGCTCACTTCAAACGCTACAGTGACAGCACACGCTTGAGCCTTGTGACCGCCCCTCTCGGCAGCGCTGCACTCATGACAACTGAGTATTTTCTTTCACATCAAAATCAGGGGAGAGCGCGAACGCAGTCCCCCACTACCACAAATTATGCAGTCGAGATTCCCACATTTGAGGAATTCGCACGGGTCAGCACAGCCGGAGTGCAATAGCTGAGCCTCGCCCTGGGTGAACCACCTTCTTGATCGTGGTATCTCCCCTGCCAGGTAAGTATGAGTTGCGTATGCCACGCACGACCACCCCCATCTGCCAAGTATGCGTCTGTGTCGCGGTGTAGCGTTTTTAGGCAAAGAAACTAAATGTGTTTATACTATGTACGTTACATTCATAACCACAGCCTACATTTAAAACACTGCATGATATTTAGAAGACGGGTACACATTTTTCTCCTGTGATTAGATAGGGCCTTTTGGTAAAATCCCCACCTCTCCAAGATTTTTGTGGCATTATGAGCGTTGGCTTTCGCAACGTTTGGACGTGTATTGGACCTGGCCAAACCTGCCATTATTCATGTTTTCGGGTAGCACCATTGGCTTGATCTGGCTTGATCTGCCCGGAAAAAGTTCAAAAGGAGTAAAAAAAAATAGGTTGTCGTGCTTGCCTCGGCAGAACATATGCAAAAATTGGAACGAGACAGAGAGGTTTAGCAGAGTACTAGCTCACCCAATGGGCGCAAGGATGACACGCAAATCAGTGAAGCGCTCCATATTTTAGCTGACCGTCATCAACAGCCCTAACGGTCAGCCTTCAGCCGTGTTGGAACAAATGTAACGGCAGTCGAATGCCAACGTTCTGAGTAATTGTAGCAGCCCTCGAATCCCATTGTCCACATTGGATTTTGGAACAGACAACATTGAACCCAAGGCAGCAATCGGTTGTTTTTCTGGGGGCGTGGCTGCAAACGGTGAGTCATCGTTATGCAAAACGAAATGCAAGACCCGAGGTTGAGGGAACTGTAAGGACGCTGCGTCTTCTGTCACAGGCGGCAGATCGGCATCGCTTCTCGGCCTTTTGGCTAAGATCAAGTGTAGTATCTGTTCTTATCAGTTTAATATCTGATATGTCCTCTATATGAGGGCTATATATTAAACGGATTTTTGGCTACAGGAGTTAAAAGAGGAGCTTGCTCCATTTGCTCCACGCATTGGCCCAGTATTGCAGTGCCGCTGGGGACGGTGCACTTCCATTAGTCACGTGAAATGAATCAAGGGAGTCTTAAACTCCACAGCCAGAGCCCGGCTCATCCGTGCGTGATGTGTTTTGGGTCTGAACAACTGCTCGGCGGCAACACTTGCAAGGACTGTACCAAGTCAACCTCCACTTGATCGATGGGGATTGTCTTTAAGTTCTGCTGTGTTTTGATGGGACTCCTACTGGTTAGTATAGTGGAAAGTATCCCTGCCTGTAACACATGAGCCCAGTGTTGAATTCCCCAACGGGGAGGTGCCCCGCGAGTGAAACAGTCGTGATTTCACCAGCTCTTTCTATATCCCATACACCTAATTGGTGGCACCCGGAGAGACGCAAACATTGTATCAATTGATTAGCCTGTCTGTAAACCGTGTCCGAAATTCCCACTTTCTGTATTATGGATGCTGTATGCTGCTTTCATTAGCAAAATGAAAAGGTTGAAAAGGAGCGTGAATGCCAATCAAAAGTGGACGGGTTGCAATGGCTGCTAGGCGGGGCTTAATATCTTACTTTGAAGCTTTGCAAAAGGGACACCGTCGTGCACCTTACCAAGCCGATGATTGCCACGGGCGGCCCGCGGCTGTAAGGAGTCGCATTAACTCTGGTTTCTCTACAAAGCGCATAAGCCTTTCGCCTTTTACTAAAGACTTCCGTGGAGAGGGACACCCAAGAGTTCAGTCAATTTTTGGTGGGCTTTGCTGTTTGGCTGAGCCCTGCGTCATTGTGAAAAGGGAAGGTTTACCGGTGCGGAACTGGGTTGCGCCGAATCAATAGCCTCGAGTCAAACATGGTCAGAATATCCCTACAACCCAGTGGTTCCCGCTTTAACTACAGCAACAACGGCGACATCTCAACACATGGCTTCAAATCATGAAACGGTATTCCTACTCG